>VFFE01007210.1:224235-242376 GCA_008921705.1 Burhinus oedicnemus
GATTAACTCGGGGGGGACGGGGGGGACGGGACTGGCAGGGGGAGAGAGCGCAGGAGGAGGAAGGAGAGAGCAAGGGGAGGGGGGAAGAAAGGGGGGGCTACATTACAAACAATTAAAATTACTGTAATATGTGGTATATGTGTAATTGCATGTGTATTACAATTTCAGATATCATTTGTCAATAGGCACTTATCCCTGTTTTCCTCACCGCTCTCTTTGTTCCAGAAAAATATAGACAGCTTTAGAGAGTACCTTTCAGAGAGGCCTCCCCAATAGGTGTCTTTGCAATGCTGCTCTCCACCCTACACCCAGCAGCACCCCACCCAGTTTCTCCCAGTCCACTCAGCTCCTAAGAGGCTGCAGCTGAGAGTGAGGGTGGGGAACCAATACTCATTTCTGTAGTTTATGCTGGGCAGCTGGTCTGGGACCTTACTGTACATGGAGCTGTTCAACCCATGGCTAAATATGTCACCCTTAACCCAAGGAAGGCCCAAAGATTCGTCCAATGCCTTCACCTTGGGCTGGGAAAGTCTGTGCCATGGTCTCCGTGAAGCCCTCCTCAGACCCAGCCGCATAAGAGCGGGTTTGGTTCACAGATGCAAAGTTAGAGGATGCTCAGCGAAAGGTGGAAAGCAGAAAGACTGAAGAGGATCCAGTTGCCAAACTCCAACCTGCGATCGACTTTTAAACACTACGAAGTCTGGATCTCGGCTTAGTTCAGGCTTGGACCTTTTGGAGACGAGCTAAGAATGTAGCAGTCTATCTTCTCCTTTGTACCCCAACATTTCAATAAAATAGAATCAAAACACACATAAGTCTTGGGTTTAGAAAAAATACCTAACCTGCAAAGCTCAAACTATTGATGCACAGTATAACATAGCCACTGGCCTTCACAAACACATAATAATATTCACAGCTGAGACAAAAACTCTGCCTGCTCAAGCCGTATTAACTAATCCTGTAGCACATTTCCTCAGCAACATAACCTGAAACCTCATAATATTTGTGTTTCAGAGCCACAGTCTTCCATACCCTTCACAGATTTTTACGGCTGCCCTCTTCTACCATTTTGTGGAAGAACTGTTGATAAAATAGCCTTCTGCAATTTCTCTGCTGTCCCTCAGGCAAAGCTCCCCGTGATCCTTGCTGAGCGTGGGTGAATCATTAGGCTCCCATACCTAAGAAGTAGGCATTTCTGCCAACTTTAAAGATGAGGAAACCGACACAGAGAAAAGCTGCCTGAGTCAGACCCTTTGAAGTCAACGGGACTCTTGCGTTGTACTTCATCTGGTTTTGGCCCAAGCTTTAACAACATCCCACGGCACTGTGCAATAGGACCCCATACTCCTGGCTCACAACTTCAGGCCTCGATAAGCCAAATTTCTTCCCAAGAAGCTTTCGCTCAACATACTCATTTAAAATGTAGTTAATTCAATTGAATAAGAATGTAAAGCAATAAATGTTGCTTAACCAAAATTACTCCATATTTGCACAGGAAAATTATACTCTAAGCATGTCAGTCATAAAGATGACATGTTCTTGAAAAAAAAATTCATAACCTATGCATGTCTTTACATGGGAAAAACAGCTACCTGATGTTTAAGGTATCTAAAGGAAGTGATCATCCCTAATGTTTCTCCACAGACACCCAGTATAATGGATTATAGAAGAATGACTTAATTTTTTGGCATCTTGACTGTCTTTGAATATTTTCCATGGAAAAATGAAGTGATTTTTCTCAATATCATCACTTGCGTGATTGACTTTTTTGCCATGACAAGTCCAGGACTTTTCAGTTATCCTGATTTATTTTTGCTTGACTAGTATCCTATGACTGTGGCATTGAGGAGAGGAACCCCTGCTAGCTCTGGCAGCAGCAGCAGTCTAGTTGCATCAGCAGCTTCGTTCCACATGGACTAATTAGCTTCAGTTTTCAGGCGAGAATGTTGCATTAAGTATAGTTATGCTACGTTTTGAAGCCAGATTAATATCATTTCCATGTCACACGTAGCTTTAGCTGACATCCTGCACAGGTACCAGAAAGCCCGCAACTGCTTTTTCGGGCTGAAAGAGTAATCTGGTGACTTCATTTGCCAGGCTCCATTCAAACAAGTGGTCACTAGGGCAATTAGAAACTTGTCTTTATTGCAAGTTCCTTTCCGAACCCTTCATTTGAAAGTTGGCTTGTTCCTTCTGCACATCTTTTCCGTTCAGTTTTCAAGAGGTAACAGGAATCTTCATTAGAATTTGTCTATTACCAACTGGATGTATAAAATGTGCAGGTCTTACTCTTGATGATGTTACCTTGTAACTCCCAAATCGATTTTGTCCAATGCAAAGAGCAGTATTTAGATTTTGTAATTTCCTGCTTTTTCCATGCTTTATGCATCCTCCTGTTTCTGCATTGCGAGAAAGGAAGAAAGTTCTGCTTTATCTGATTCACTAATTCCCAAAAATGAGGAGATTTGAAGAACGCAGTAAAACACAGCACTTCTCCAGCTACTACCTGTCAATTCCATTTCTCCCCTATCGCATACCATCACATAGCATAGGTGTCTGTTTCCATATGGGAGATCCCACAGCTGAATGGCAGAACCATGACAACCAAACTTTGGGACATGCTCCTTTAAGCCCTGGGCACTCCTACACCTGCCTTGGCCAAATGGAAAAGCGGTCATGTTAAAAGAAAATAGCTACATATTAGTCATATCGACTAATTCTAAACTGCTTTTGCTAGCTCTGCCTAAACCCACAGCTGGGCGAGGCAGTAGAGAGTACAGCCATCATGACTAGGTATAATTTTAAAAATGAGAATTGAATTAAGGCCTCCTTAGTTTCAGAGACATGTGTTAACCACTAGAGTGCTGCTTTACGATCTTCCTTCTGCGCACCTCTGTGTTAGCTCAAGCTGAAGCTGAATTATGGCTCTTCTTATCCCTGATAAGCTGAGGGAGCTGTGGAAGAGCAAGCTGGAGTTTACTCGGCCTCGTGCATCCATCAGCAACATGTCAGCTAGTTTCCAGTTGTGGAATCCTTATTAGCAGTGATGATGGAAGAGGCACATGGAAAAGGGCGGGGTTTTCAAAACCCTCCATTGAGCGCGGAGAGGTGACAGCTCAACAAATCACCTTTAGATTTGTGAACTCAGCAGATTGTTTCTGGAAGTTGTTGAGAGAAAATAAATATGGAAAACCACAATGTCATTTCTAAGAGTCACTTTTCAGAGCCTGACCACATTTTAAGTATCTGTTAAGTGATGTCCTTTCTCCTACCATGCTTCTCGCCAAAACCAACGTTGTATCAATCTCCTGACAAAGACGAGTTTGACATTGGGATTCCAGACACCAAAACAAATAATACCACCTACAGCCCTCGTGAGTCACGGAACTCATGTGATTTAAAAAATAAAACAAAACAAAACAAAACAAAACAAAACAAAAAAAGAAAAAACCCAACCAAACAAACAAAAAACCCCACACAACTAATTCTTGGTATAAGAAGCTCAAAAAAGGAAATAACCCAGTTAGCAAGGCTTTCCGCTTTGTGAATGATGTTGTGATGTTGTGATGTTGTGTTCAAAGGAGAGAGAATTATTTGTAAATATCCTGAAATAACACAAAGAACACATCTTTATATGCTCAATGAATTTCGTATCTGGACCCAATACCACCCTGCATGGTCTGACCTCATGGACAACCTCTGGGAGAGCTATTTGTTTGTGGCAAGGTGCATAGCTTCCTTTAACTTCCATGAAGTTCAGTGGTCCTGCATTCCTATGCCGTGGATGTGAACCAGCTCCAGCCCTAGCTTATATATCCTAATATGTAAACATGGCTGCATGGCTTCCAGACCACAGGCAGCTCGGTTTGGCCAACTCTGGACACCAGCAAGAGAAGCTTTGGTCTCTTTGCACCTGCCTGTGTAGATAAATCCTCCACTGCTGCTTGCTGTTTGTGGAGAGCCGACTCAGACACATCCCTTGGCTAGGCAGGCCCTCAGCAAGCTTCTCCAAAAGTCCTCCCTGAAAATTATCTCAGGGATGAATGCAGCATTTATAAGAGAAGACTGGGGAAAACGGTTCTTTTGGAGAGACACAACACTACGCTTACATACATGGCATCTGGATACTCTGGTTATGGGTACATTAAAATGTATTTAAATGCTGGTATTAAATGAGAGCCTTCCTAGTGCTTCTTACTCAGAGTGCAGCTGTCCAATAAATTATTTTCAAAATGGCTTTAGACTTTTGCAATAATAGGTTTTTGGCAAGCAACAGGACTCTTAAAAGAACCACTTTATCATTATGAGAAGATCATAAATGAGAGTTAACTCGTAGATATGGTCATTTTCTAACCATCAGAGGTAATAACAAAATGTAAGACACTTCTAAATGGACTGCCAAGGAGGAAGCTAGGGGAAAAAAACCCTGTCACCAATCCACTGTAGACCAACAAATGCAGGCAAAATGTATTACACCCTGCAGTCCAGCAAATCCTCTTTCCATCAGATGGTATTGGCACAATATATTTTTTCTTTGAGAAGAATCACAGAACTGTCTTGTGGGCCTTATATCCTGTAGACATGGAGAATAATGTACGCCCTTCTCCACTTCTTTCTTTTATGTATTTGAAGGCAATTTTCAAGTTTCACTTTCAGCCTTCTCTTCTCTTGAATAAAAAACCTCAATTCTCTCAGATTTTTTTTTCCCCAAAAAAAGTCATTACTCATAAACCTCTAACCACGCTTGCTGGTTTTCCTACAGAGTGATTGCTTCATATCATTATTGAAGCACAGACCCAAGAGAAGATATTGTCCTACACCCAAGGATCTGCTTGGTAGAGGGGCATGTTTATTACTCATACACGACATCCCAATATGATGACATTGCTGACTCATGCTGAGATAGCTGGTACTACATATGTATTTTAAGAATACCGTAATTGTGAGTCTTCACACGTGACAAGGTGGCCCTTCAAGAATAAACCAATATCCATCAAAGTGGTGAGCAAAAATGAATCAGTTGTTCATGGAAACATGCTACTCTACAAAAAATAACTCTCAGGTGCTACAGAGTCGGGGGCTATATTGACAGAGAATTGAGGGACTCAAGCTGTAGTGACAAAGGAGACCAAATATTTGGAGTATGACAAGAAACAGCCTAGTCAATTAACTTATCTGTTTTCATAACAGTTGGAGAGTCTCCTACATCTACATTGGCAAGTGGGTGGGGGGTTAAGATAGCTGTCACACTTTGATAAGTAGGCCACTCAGTTATGAAAGATTAAGGCCAGAGATGTGGATGCACCTGAGTGTAAATGAGGCTCCCAAGAGTGAAGATCAAAGTTAGTAGGAAAACCATAGTAAAGCATGAAAACCAAACTTCCTACCAGGAATTTAAGCATGAAAGGGCCATGGTAACTTTCAGCTTCAAGGCCAGAGGCTGAAGACCTCATTGAAAGCTGTTGGAGGGCCTCTGTACCAAGCTTAAGTAGTCCTCACCGAAAGCAGACAGGAAAAGAGGGGTTTCTTCCTGTCCAATAAAGAGAGTTAACTTTGCAGGCTGGGGAATCGTGCTAACAAACTAAGATACAGCTTTGATATTTCTTGGCATTTTTCTCCTATAAATATGAAGACCACAAGACATTAAAAAAAGCCCAGAGGGTTCTTGTCTGTTTGTAGTCATGTAAACTGCTGCTCATCAGAGTGTCTTTCTGGCCAAAGAAGTAAAGCCGTTTCCTTCCTGGCCCCACTTGTTAAAGATTTTGTCTCTGCTGCTTCACTACATCACAACCGGCTGGGACTTCGCAGGGTGTAAGAGGTATTGGAAGTCTCTTCCACAGCAAGATGATATTTATGCACTCTCATCTGGTGTAGGAGAACGAGGTGCAGCAGTCTAAGTTGCATATTCTCTTTATTGCAGTAACTGCACGCTGACTACCCGACTGTTAGAGCCTATAGCTACCTGATGAAGTCCTGGCAGTTTTTGCACTGCTGTCGATATAGCCAAGTTATTACCTTAGCCATTTCCCTCACTCTGTGTATGGCTCAAAGTGAAATTTGGGGTAAATAATTCAATTTTCCTGTGCCTGTAAAATGAGGGGTTTAAAAATTACTGTATTTACCCTACAAACTGTAACACAGCCATTAGATACATCTTATCTGAACATCTGATAATCTATTGCTCATTACCACATTGTAACCATTAAGTTTGTGGAAATATGGTATGTAAGTAGTAGAAATGAGGTCTGTGCTGATGTTCTGGTCAGAGGGAACAATAAAGAGAGCACTGAAAAGCTGGTTTGGCAATGGTACTTCTCACTTTTCAAACCCCAGTCTCCTTTAATTAACTTTTATAAAGCATGCGAAGAAAGAAGAGTGGAACATAAGCTCTGCCATGGATGCTCATGCGCTCTGGTTGCAGCAGAGCTTCTCTCAAAGGCTATTTCCAGCAGCTGCTGCTCATTGCAGCTTTGGGTAGAGGGGGAATAGGGGAGGTATCTCCTACTAGAAATGCCAGCACAATTGCATGCACTGTCACTTCTTAATCTGGCCTTAAAAGTCCTGGTTAAAAAAAACCAAACAACAACTTAATGTGCAGTGGAGCATTTTGAGCAATCTAAAGGAAGGCATGGCTGCACCCTGCATCAGTGCTGGCAGGGTAAGGTGTGCTGGAGGTACCTTACCTCAGCTGGAGGTAAGGATGGCAAATTCTGACTTCCATTGCAGTCGCACTACAGTGACTTCTTCTATCCCCATGGACACTTCGTGGTGGGGGCACTCCAAGTGCCTCATCAGTGACCCTGAACTGTGAGAGTGAGCTCCACACAATGGGCTAACACTGTCCAGCACCTTCCCTTTCACAGCTGGGGTCACAGTTGATAATGGGAGACATATCCCTCACTGGTTTATTTTCCCCCTTTCCCACATTTTTCTCCTCTGGTTTCCCATTTCATTCTCATCTTTCTTACCAAATCACTACCTCTTTTGATCTCCTATTATATCCCTCTTACTTTGGGGAAAATGAGTCAGATGTAATATTCCCCTTTCTTACACATCAGCTCTATCCACTGCACATGTGCCTCAACCTTACCCGCCACCAGGGGTTTCGGTTTTGTTGTTGTAACTCTGCAGCAATAAATTCAGCAGAACTAGACAGGGGCTTGAGTGCGACTGCAATTGAGAGTAGGACACGTAGCTGGGCCTGAAGTAGCTAACCTTAGAAACATTTCAGCCAAAACACGTAGCGTGCAGTTCACCGTGATCTAGCTCATCAAGGGCTCTGCATACTTACTCGGGTAACTAGCTCAGTTTGCTTTCTGTGCTGTTGTGTTTCCACCCCACTGTTACCTGTTAGCAGTGACATTAGTTTGGGTGGCCCAAGCCACAACCTCCTCACAGCTTCACCTCTGGCAGCAGAGCCAAGCTCTGTGATGAATTTCCAGCACACCAGGCATCCACAGGCATCATCACAGGTGGCACAAGTTTGCTCCTGTCAGTTTTATTCAATGTTCTCCCTCCTCCCGTTCCTGCAGCAAGCAATCCTTAACTGGTGCACAAAAAGGTTTCATCAGCAACTTCCAGGAGAGCTAGGGTGATTTACATCAGCTGGGGACTGACCCAGGTTGTGTTTAGCTTTAGTCCTCCATTTCAGAAACAACAATGTTATGAATAATCCTTTTATGTTCATACATCTTGTATAAATATCTGAAACATGTATAAAACCAAGGAGAGGAGGGAATTCATTAAGGTGGTCCAGGGGAATATTACTCTGAGAAATAAGGGACTGTTCAGGAGATTTAAAATTATTTTATCCTATTACTTTTACTTGAGAAAGGGGGCGGGAAACTAAATATAAGGAAAATTTTCCAAAAAATGGTAGGTATATTTTGTGGCAGCATCTTCCTGAGGAACTCATGGGAGCACTAGTGTGTTATTCCAGCTGTCCTAAAAAATGCACAATACCGATTCTTTTGTCTTTTGCCACAAAATTCCCAATAGGACAGATCCAGAGTCTGGAATCGATAGTAATCTTTCAATAGAGTTCAATGGACTTTAGGGCAGGCCCTATGTGCTCATTATTTAAAGTAAATAAAGGGGAGAAACTGTGAGTCAAAATGTGTCACTGGCAGTGATTTCAAGAAAATCCCCCTGATTTTTAAGAGACCTATTTAAACCAACTTTTAAAGATAAAACAGTGCATGCATTGAATTTTCAGTTCAATTACATCATGTCACACTGATTTCATCTGGTTACCGCATGTTATTGGTGGGAATGTAACTTGATGCAGCTCAATACAGCTTGTGGCATACTGTGATTTATTACAATTTAAATGATAAAGCACCCAAGAATGTTCAGGCAATTGGATTACTCCATTGACTAAATGTTCAGACATCTATTTTTAGAAAAGAGATGTCAGTTTGTGCAATATTAGATGGACTGATCCATTGTTACTGAAGGGGCAGGGGAATTTCCCTTATCACATAGTACTGCTTAATGTTACCTTCGCATTTTATTCTTTCTAAGTGGTTTGTGTAGACCTGGACGTGACAGGATTTTATTCATCAAAGGTGGGGCCAAGTTCTCAACACACTTTGCTGGGTCTCCTTCTGAAGGAAAGGATGACTGACTGCCAGGATAAATCAAGTCCAAGTCCAAATTTTGCCTGCAGGTTAAGGAGACTCAGGACATGGATTCTGGTTTTGCTACTTTTTTCTAGGGATGGGTCAGTAATGATCATTGCTGAGGAGCAGGAATGGGACTAGAATTTACCTAGAACACACGCAAGTCTATGGATGCCAAGTTCTTGGTTCACACCATCCCGTACTCTCATAAATTATCAGCTACATTCTCAAAGCTGGAAACTGTTTGGACCCACAGCTCTAGACAGACAGACAGGAAGTGGAAAGACTATGTTCCTTTCTTTTGTTTTACAAATATTTTAAAACAGGCTATACGCCAAAACAAAAATAACCATGGAACTGGAATAATTCATGAATAACGTGGCACAACAATAAAAGGTTGGGCATTACTGCAGTGGATTCTTTAATTCAGCCAAGAAGAGAAAGTGCTAAAATCAACACAAAGGGATCCCATTAGACCATTAGTAGATGAAAGACTGGTTCCAATCACTTTGGTTTATTCAGCTGGATCTCTTTAGGAACACTGAATGGTGAGGTGGGGTCTAATTCTCCATTTTTTACTCCTAAGCATGGGACAGGGGCTGTGTGAAGGTAGGAAAGGAATTTGATGTGTGTGTTTGGAAAGATAGTAATAACTATTATGGCCATCGTATATCAAATTGGTCCATCTCTTTGATACATGTGTCAGAGAAAATCTTGTGATGGCTCCAGAAATTTGTTCCTGTCTTGACAATAAACTCCTCATTTTACATGAAAGCATCAGCAACTTCTGGGAAACAGATTAAATCTAGTTCCAAACTTCCTCTTGATATGGATAAAAACTGTCTAGGAGAATGGGCTTCACTAATCTCAGCAGGAACAAGACCTCCTGCTGATGAGCTCTTGGTTCAGTGTTTTAACATCTGATCTTACTGTCTCTGGGTCAAAATTATGCCTGGTGCAATTTTGACAATAACATTAAGAGTCAGCTTAAGAAAGAATTTGTCCCATTGCGTGTGTGGTTTTTGCATCAACCAAAGTCCGGCTCTTAGGGAAGAGGCAAGGCTCTGAAGGTAGCAGATACAGACAAAAAGCCACAACTCAGAAATAAACTCATTAAAACAGAATAAAAAAAAAAAAAAAAAAAAAAAAAAAAGAGCCTGTTTAAGTGCTCGTTCTTTTAAACATCTCTACTTTTGCCTCTCCTCTAGCAGCAAAAAAGTTTGGTTTTATAGAAGAAACATAGATGCACCAACAGTGCTGAAGGTTTCAAGAGTTAATTGCCTAGAGATAGTCAGGGGGAGGCTCACTAGAAAGCCTATTACCTTTGTCTTCTGCTTTAGCAGCAAGCAGGGAAAAGCTGAAGTCTGTATGAAAGGATATTCGGGCCCAGGCGATGCAAAAAATAGGGGCAGGCTGCTACCAAAATCAGAAGATAAATTCCCTCATGGAACAGCCCTCCCACTTAATCTGGCAATCACAGCTTCCAAACCTCTCTGGGCCAGGCTATTTTGGACCACATGGTAAGACTTACATCAATGTAACTTTGCAGTCACTCCATTGACTCCAGTAGAACTGGAGCTAATGAAGTGCAGGGGATTCTAGCATCCCCTCTAAGTTAATGCTTCACATGGTAAAACCTACGCTTTATTTTTCAGCTACCACTTAACTAGGGTATTCCCTGATCCTACATACTTCTCCCAGATTTACCTCATTGTTGTTACATTTGTCTAAAAAGAAGTTTGGCTATCAATTTACCCTGTAAGGCAAAATTTAATGATAGAAGAGAAGACGTGCAGAGTCAGTGAGGGTTTTATCATGAGCTTTTTTTTTAAAAAAAAAAACCAACCAAATGAAAAAAACCCAGGACTTCCCATGTATGCAGATAGCAGCCTTTTAGTCTTGAGGTCAAAACAAGCTTAGCATCTGAAGGAGTTAAAGTCTTGGTTTTCTACATGACTTGTGTTATTCAGGCTAATACGAGTTAACACAGGAACTTATTTTTTGAGGAATCATAACCTCAGATAATACCTACATAACGGGAGCTAACTGGCATTGCAAATTCATCTGAACCTGGCACTTTGTTCAGTTCACAGGGCCTCCCAAGCTTAAACCCGAGCTTGAGCTCAGATGCTGAAGGCGGTGCAGGTGGAGCCTGCCGAGCAGGCTCAGAGGCTGCAGGTCCCCATCCTGTTCTGTGGAGAGCAAATTTCTTTGTCCCAAGGCTCGAGCTAAAGAGCAAGCAAATGGTGCAGATGGTTGAAACTAGCCTAACATGACCCAATAAATGTAAGAAAGTAACTTGCCTGCCTAGGATGTAAAATCCTTACAGGTGTAAAAACTATTCAAGCTGCCAAATGTAGCACGCTCAACCCTGAATATCCGAAACTGCTTTATGGAGAGAGAGAATGCTGGGTGGGAGTCAACAAGTTACAGTGCGCTGTGCTAAGGGCTCCTGAAGGCACAGCTTTATCCCTCTGCTGCTATATTACCTATATTCGAGGTGTCTTCATCGGCACAGACGGGAAGGGTTGGAAAGGAAACGTTTTAAAACTAAGAGTGCATTAGACAAGTGATTGCAGGCACTGTGATTTATAGCTGCAGTAATGGACTGGATCTCAGAAAGCTGAAATTCAATTATCAGCTCTGCCATCTCAGGCAAAATGCTTAAGCCAAACTTTCTAATCAGTGCTTTTAGGTTAGGTTGATTTCCAGAGGTGCTAAGCACCTCCCCACCCCACAAGCTCTGCGGAGAATGACAGATCCCTGGCCTTCTGAAAAGCAAACCCTCTGTATTGAAAGCCAGTCTCTTCTCCCCTGCCCCAGAGGAAAAACAAAAAAACCACACACGACCCCCCAAAAAAACCCCCAAAACAACAAACACCAAATCAGATTATATTTCATTCTGCTGTGCTTGATATATTTTTTTCCAATAGCTGGGTTGAAAAATGAATGGTATTATCTATAAGGCAAATGAAAGCATGGAAAGGAGGACGCGGAGATGAAAAATCTTGACAATAAGGGACTTCATTCTCTGCCCGTGGTTTCCCCTCGTGAACAAGGAACGGGAACATTTCCATACCCACCTCACAAAGGGACTTGTGAGAGTTAATTCAGCTCTCTGCCGAAAGTGCCTTGAGATCCACAGATGGAAGTTGCTATAGAAGTGATGCATTACTAAATAATGAGGTACAATCATATGTGAACAAAACACACTCATATATTGCTCCATATGTTTTATAACATTAAGCCCCGTGTTGTTTTCCAACAGACAGATACATTCCAACCTGGAGAGGATCAAACACATCCCAGAATATTTTGTCTTTTTATTTCTGAGGTGAGGAGATAGTTCCAACAACAGCGTTGTCTCTTTTTAGGTATTGAAAGCAAAATAGGAATTTCTTAATTATTTTTTTTAAAAAAAGAGGGGTGGAAAAAGAAGGAAAGGTTTCACACAGCATGTGCCAAAGGAAGATAACTTCTCCCTGGACATCTGTCCCTGAACAACAGAGGAGACCTTGGGTTTTATATCTCAACTGAAAAGATAAATGTGGAAACACACCTCCCCCACTGTCCCACTGCAGTTTCATGTATGGACTCGGAGTGATCCCTCAGGAGAAATATTAATTTAAGCTTCGGTTCTGCCACTGGAGTCTCCTTTTGCCTATCGCCAGCTCCCAGTGGATTCGCACCAAATCTACAGGCTCTAATACAGAGGCCTCCATGCAAGCGCAATAGATAGAGGCTTGTGCTTTTTGTGGCTGGAATTTCAGGGAAAGTTCTTCCTAAAATAGGGAGAGAGGAAAAGACTGGAGCAATCTTACTTGCCTTCGCAATGCCAGTTTGTATGCCATGATTGTAAGAAAAAGAAGCATTTGGCTGCCTGAGGAATACGGGGGCTTTAGATTCTTATTGAATACTTTTGGCAATGGTACCAAAATGTCATGTTTTTACTGGGTTTTGATCACTATTTTTAACTCTTCTATTCAAATATTCCAAAAGGAACTAAATGCTGATGTAAAGACAGCAAGCAGAATACCACTAATTCAAAGCCAGGGCTTCCCTCCTCCTCCTTTCAGCATCTTTCAAAAATCCACATTATACCCCAAAACTACACATGGGGTGTTAGGTCACATGAAAAAAGATCAAAGGGGGATGAAGGAGAACAGGAATTATGCCGAAGCCGTACTGTTATTTCTGAATTACCTATGAAACACAGGAGAGAGAAATAGAGATTCCATGAGTTTCTAGTGCATTTGGGCCCTCAACAGTGAGATGCAACACATCTTCTAAATCACCTTACCCTGCCAGATATTCGTGAAGTGAAATCACAACTAAACAAAGGATTTGAGGGAAAATTTTGATCCGTCTGTGTGCGAGGTGCTCCACGAGCCCACCAACCCTCTTCCCACGATGGTATTCTCCCCCCGTCCGAGCCCCAGGAAGAACCCAGCCCCAACCACTCCATCCTCTCCTCAAGGGGAGCGAGGTGCTCTAAAAGCAAGGGGGGTCCCCTGGGGGGAAGGGGAGAAAGAGGTGATCAAATGAGACAAACACACTTCAAGTAACTGATTTACAGATTCACCGTTTACTGGATTCCTTGTGAATAACCAAGTATATTTTCTGCAAGTTCAGACACGATACAAGCACACATGTGCAGGAAAACCAAAGTCCACCGATTGTTTTTGGATGCTTTCTGCTTTTTGTCCTTTCTGGAGAAGCTGGAATCCAGGTGAGACTCAGACTTTATCCAGAAATGAGTCCATGCACTGAGCGAGGACTCTTCCCCCGATCCTCAGCTCCTGAACGTCTGACGCTTCACAGCATTTCTTGCATAATTCATCTTAAAAGTGGAGTTACCAGCAGGGCAGTCAAGTGAGAAGTATATAATGGCCTGTGATCATCAGACACGGCTTCCAGGGAACAGAAGCCACCGGTTCACCTCCTTGTAGTTGCCAGAGGGAGCTGTTCGGAGACTTCGCTTAGGAACTGACTTAGCTTATCCTCCTCTTTGCCATACAGGACACCAAAGGGCACCCCTTCTGTCCCATCTTCCAAAGGTATACGACAGTACATAGCACTAAGTTTCGGTCAGCACGTTGGCTGTTTGACACAAGTAGCCGTGGTCTGAGAGTCAGCAGCAAGAAATAAATTCTGCCAGAGCTGACCTACTCCTTGTTACTCAGAAGCTCAAGTTGCTCCATCAACAGTTGCTGCTGGAGACTGCCCCTTACTTCAAGGACAGCATGAGAAACACATACAGCACAGCAAAGCCTATATTCATCCTTTTATTCCCTCCCCCCCGCCGTGCCCCTTAAAGAACATACAATTTATATCCAGTGTACCATCAGCCCGCTGTTAAGACACTGCTGTAGGTGGAGCTCTGGGAGCACGGCACAGCCGATCACGGATACAAGGGCCAGCAAATAAATGATTCTGTAAGTGTCAGACATTTCAGTCCAGGAGATTAGAGATTCATTGACTACAGTGTGGGAAGAGCTGCTAAACAAAACCAATTGCAGTAGTCTCAGCCTTCCACAGTCACTTTGACTACCATGTAAATCACAGACTTATCTTTCATCTTGAAAAATATCTTTTTTTCAATTGGTTGCAGTGCCCTCATATATCAAATACAGTTGCCAGAGCGTTGGGTGAATGACACAAAAACAAAAGAGAAAAAAATGCACGACTTGCTCACAGAAATAACATGTTCTTTCATTATTACACCTGGGGGTACACGAGAGGGTCCCCTGGCATATCAGTAACCTTATTCACAACCTGGAAAGTTCCACAGAGAAAGAATGTATGCTATTAAGTACAGCAGCCCTCTAAACCAGAAGATGTGAACGACTGCTTTGCTAATGATGTGCTGTGCTTCCTTGGGCAAACCACTTTTAGGTGCCTTTCCCCCTCATATTCCCTCCATCCACCTTGTATAAATCAGTCTCCATCTCTTCCGAGCAGGGAGGCGTCGCTTTCCCCACACTAGGGACACTGCTGTCTTTGGCACTGTGCAATTTCAAGGGAAGCCTGTAAGTTCTACCTTATGGTTGGTAAGAATTACCAACCATAGCATCCTACCCCACGGCGTTACTTGCCTGGATAGACCATGGAGTCAATATACACCATAACTGTCACATAGGAGGAAAGTTCAGTTTGGGCCCAGAGTAAAAGCAAGAACCAGCGCTCTGTCTAAAAGCCTGATGCACATCCCCTTCCATTATGTACAGGGTGAGCTGCGTGCTGACGTTTTACTTAACACAGGAGATGTTTAACTGACTGGCAAAGTCAAATTTTCACACATGCCTTTGTTTGGCAGAGGAAAAAGTAACCTTGAATATATCAAATATAGAGGCAGTAAATTACAGTTTGTAAATGCATCACATGAACTTGTGGATACATTTAGATCAAGGGAGTATAATGAGATATTCTGAATAATACAATGAGATACTCCGAGTAATATTTGATGCACCTAATTACTGAGAACATGCCTAGCAGAGTTTTCCAGTAGCAATATCAATGCCCTGCAGGTACTTGTCCATGCAGCCTGTCCTTCTGTACAGGATCTGTAGATTGCCAACCTGGATTGTGCTCGTGAACATACACAGTCACTGATTCCAGCTAAAAAACTCATGCATCTGGAGAAAAAAGTGTCTGCATGGCACGATAGTTATAGTCATCCTACTGAAGACCTAACACAACTCCACTGGTGAGAATGGAGTTCTTCCCAGTTTGTGCCACTGGCAAACGAGACAAGGCTCTGGCCTTGAAATTAGAGCCCACATTAAAGCAGAGGCCCTAGACCTCTCCTAGACCCTGCTATGCATTTTTCAATATCAAGAAAAGCTGAAAACAGGCAATCTAGGTCCCCAGTTAACTCTATAAAAAGATCTCGGGCTCTAGCATTCATTCACCAACTTCAAATCAAACTGAGGCAGCCCCATCACAATCAACCCAAGAATGCTCCTTTAAATTTAATCTTTTTAATGGATCACTTATAATAGGTCTGGCTTTTCTGAAGCTATGATCTTTTTCTCTATTGCTGACTAATATTGAAAATTCCAGCTGTACATATTCACTTTCTCTAAATGCCTAAGCACCTTATGCAGAAAATATCATCTGGAGAAACAGCCCAATTAAATGTGCAACTATTTGTAACCTTTTTGTTATTGTATCAGGTGGTGAAGCAGTAGCAACATTGGGAAATTTAGGATCTTTGGGAAATGTAGCATATTATTAGATTTGATGAGATCCATTTTCTTGATGGCTTCTGAAAGATCTTTGTGCTAATTAGCTAAGAATACCACTGAATTATTTAATTATCTCTACTTTTGTGCAATAAAATATGTTGTCATATCACACACTCTATCTTGCTGCTGCTGTTCATACTTAATGATGCCTTTATAGTTAGCGATTTCCTTTGTTCTCCCTCTGTTAAGTGGGTTTTGGTGGTGCTGGAGAAGGGGGGGAAGCAGAGAGGGAAGGCAAAGGAAAAATATCAGTTTTAAAATAAATTTTTATGTGTGGGAAAATCTTTACGCGTGTTTCTCTCTAGCTCCAGTTCCCTATGCAACATGCGAAACGGGTTGCAACGCTGCAGCAGACCCATTTACTTACTGCTAATGCAACAAGGAATGCTTTCCAGAGCAAAAGGAAAGAAACTACCGCTTCAAAAAATTTTAAATCAGAGAGGAATGTTTTTAACAAGGAAGAGGTAAATTATGATAATTACTCTGACTGGTAGGGTCCTTAAGCATTACTAATTAGCATTTATTGTCAGGATTATTGAAACAATGTGTGTGTTCCCAAGAGTGAAGAAGAACTGGGATGCTCTTTCCTTCTGAGCCCTGGGAAAAAGGCAGAGCAGCAAGAATGCGGTACAGTTGGCAAAGGGGCTCTTCTTCCAGGCATCGCGAGCACCGGCCTTGGGCAGGGCTGCACAGTGACGCTGGGAAACTTGTCCCTTTTGCGAGCCCACATTTGGAACTTCTTAACTGCGCGTCCGCTATTCCACCTTACTCACAGAAAAGTGAGCGAAATCAGGGCAGCACAAAAGGAAAGCGGCCACTAAAATAGCCAAAATCATTTGACAATGGTTAGAGGTGCAGATTAACATTTACCTTGCACTCTGGCTAGTACAGTGTCTCCTGTTATTATTGGGGTTGTGCGCAAACGTACTACGGATAAATATTTCATTACTTTAAAGTACTGAAGTATGACCAAATACTTAATTACAGGGAAATTAAAGAGTTAACAAATTCAACAAAAAAAGAGGTATATTATGCCATTTTCAACTAGCATTTTGACTGGGTTGCTATTACTTTGTCTGTGAAGAGGCTGCAATCAGATTTCAACATAAGCTGCATTTTGATATCAAGGATTTATAATGTGAATGAGACGTTTTGAATTAGAAATCGATTAGAAATTAATCAATCATCTAATCAGCACTAGCCACTACATAGTATCTCAACTATAATTTGGTATCTTGCCCAATCAATCCTGAAGTACTTGGGAAATGAGAAAGAGAGTAGAAGTATTCTCCATTTTTTGAGCCGCAGTACTATGCAACTTTAGGTACTGTTAAAACCCTGGAAATAAAAGAGCAACAATGGCAAACGGCAGAATGCCTTGGACCTTTTCTCCCTTTTACTGCCCCCAAACCCCATGCCTTTCAACTTCGGAAAGCAAGTTCCAAGTAAGCTCCAACGAGGTCAAAGTCACAGAGCTAAATGCTGCAGTTGCTGCTCAGACAAAACTCCTAGACAGCAGAGTTTGGCAAAATTTGAGTTATTTTTTAAAAAAAAGCAGTATTTTTTAAAATATATGCCTCGCTTTGTTTATCTTTCCCCTTTTTAATTATTTGCATCACATATTGCACAGAATACTTGGGAATGTGTTAGATTAAATGTCATGAGAGCATATTAGATATACTTTTAATTGAAACTAGTCCCAGTCTGGTATTTTTTTTTTTAGTGCTGAATACGATCTTAAATCCTTACTAAGCCAGACTTACTTATTCTATTTGTTAATTAAATTAATGCCTAATATTTATTTTCTCTTCCATTTTCCTCTTAAGATAAAAAATTGTCTTTTTGTCCACAGCTTCCTTTTATTCCAGTGAAAATGTACAACTACAGAGATTGATGAAATTATAATTGAAGGCACTATGTAACGCTAAGACAAGCGAATCTGACGAGCTATATGTATAAAGCAAAAATAAACCCAAAGCGCAATATTCTTTTGTCTGCAGAAGGTAAAAACGTTGCAGGAGTAGTTCTGGATTGATTTACATTCGCTTAGGAAGAAAATTATTCCGACTGGCTATTTACAAGCTAATTAAGTTTCAATAAGGCTGGCATTTCTTCGAATCACACGCACAAATCTGGCGGAGAAACCCCACCGAACCCCGTGAATTCAATGGGGCAGTTCGCCCCGGTAGGCTGGGGGAAGAAAATGCGCTATATTTCCCTTGCTATTCCCTCTTTTTCTTGCCTTTTCCACTAGAAGGGGGGGGGGGGGGGGG
>VFFE01007210.1:245269-277298 GCA_008921705.1 Burhinus oedicnemus
AAAAAAAAAAAATTGTTTTATTTTTTTTTTTTTAAGTTTTGCTGCAAACACATAATTTCTTTATACAATTTAACCAAGTCTTTGGAGGATACTTACTTCAAGCAGTTAACACCTGACCCCAATTTTTGTGGGTAATTAGTGAGCTAGATAACCACACAAAGTGGGTAATTATTTAGTACCCAAGGGTACCGTACAAGAGGGTAGAGGCTGGCAATGTTAACAAAAAGCACATCTCTAATTATTGTATCTATGCTGGTGATGTTTTAAGAATAGTTACTCCACCTAATGATCCATGATAAATCAGTAAACTATTTTGTTTCCCTTAGCATATACGTCTGGTCTAACCAAGGACAGCGTGTGAGGGCAAAATTGAAGCCCCAACTTTGGAAGATGCAGAGGCCCCAAGAGAGGCGAGAGGCATCCACCTGGGGAAGGCAGTATGACTGGAAGCGTCTGCTCTGGAAGAGCAGCAGCAGAGCCTAAGAGCCAACCCCAATAGCGAACAGGTTGGGTGAGACGACTTGAAAAGCCACGTAGGAAGAAGCTTGTAGAGCATGCCTCAGGGTCTGCTTCTTGCTTAGGTAACTTGCTTAGGTGGCTGGCCTGATGGATCTTTGTGTACAACAATAACCCTCATCACGTTTGAACCGAGTTCAGTCTTGCTTATTGAAAATTGCTTTGAAAGCTGTACAAATGAGGTGTTTTGTGTTTGTGGAAGGTCAGGGCTGAAATGCAAGAGAGTAGCACTGGGGAAAAAAAAAATCGTATTTGATGAATTTCAATTATCTGCCATCTCCAATATTTGCTTGCAAAACCCACATTTCTCCCATGGAAAATATTGACTCCTCAGTAGATTTTTTTTCAGAAATTTAAAAAGAAGGAAGAGATGGGAACTGTTTTGAAACAGAAACTAAATAAGAAAGATTCAACTACCAAAAAAATGTTTTTGATCATCAGAACCATGTGAAAAGAAGTGTTATGCTGGAACCAGATCCATAACCTTAAACCCAGTGGTCACTATGCACAGACCAGTATTTGCAGCATTACACACATGCTTGAGGACATCTTCAAACCAAGACATTACGCTCAGCAGAAAAGCACTTTCCTTTTTTAATTGCTTTGATGAATCATCACTAACATCCGGACACTTCATTTTCTAGAGTCCAGCAACCTTGTTTTTCAAAGACTCAGATTCCAAAACCTAAGGGCCTCCAGGCTGGCACAAAAAAAAAAATAAATCTAGGCGTCATTCTCTTTTGATCACAGCCACGTATTTAACTCAGCTTGCTGCTTTGGGATCATTCAAGCCAGGCACTACAGAAGAAAACACTAATGGCAACATCACCTGGCACTGTGACCACCAGGAATTTGAAATTCAAACAGAGAAAGTTTGAGGGGTTTCCACAACTCCTCATATTTCTCTTTTGTTCTGTTTGTTTTGTTTGGGTTTGGTTTGGGGTTTTTTTTGAGTGAAATAAGCACAACTGAAAGAGGCCTGAAAATTGTTCTGATATTTAAAAAGGGGCCGAGCTGCTGCAGCCCGTTTAGTTCTGAGAATGCCTGTTCATACTACCAATGTGAACGGGTTAAGAAAGAAAAAAAAACAAATGCCAGAATTGGGGCTAAGTTCAGAGCAGCTGTGAGGTAGACACTTGTCCACTCTGAATGGCACCAGAAGACTGAAGCGTCTTTCACGTGCTACAGGCCATTTAACAATCCAGCAGCTTCCACTGTTTGGCCGCTACCATGCTGAAGTGGGTATAAATAAATGGGTATGCCCTTCGCTAATCCTCTTAGGGACCTGGTTTGCAGGAAAAGTTCTTGCAGAAATGGATTGAGAGGAAGTTTGCAGAGAGAAGCTGGAAAACAGAAAGGAAGAATGAATTTAATCGTGGAGACAAGTTCAATAGAAGAAGAGACCTTGGTAGGTGCACAGCTATAGCAGAAAGCAGAATAAACACAAATTGTTTTTTTCTGAGACCAACTGGAATTAGTGATTTAAAGGAGAAGACACACAGGAGGAGGGATGCTCAGCCAAGGGTGCCTTAGGGACTTAAGCATTAACTATAAAACCTTAAGGCCTTTTTGAGACAAGTGAACAACTCACTCTAGACAAACTATACAGAGATGATTTAGGAAATATCTTTAAAATAACAGTTCCATCTCATCTATATGGACAGCATATATGATAGTATATGAGAACAGTTTACAAATGAATAAAATGTCTTCAGTAGAGAATAATACAAATGAAGCATTCCAATGATGTGAGGAAAGGTACAAATTCATAGTGTGGGGCACATCCATGGAAAGCAAAGTTGGGCAAAGGTGTCATGATTTGGGCATTACCAGAACAGTGCTCTATCAAGTGAGGAGTTTGACAATCAAAAGCTACTAATTTGAACCTCACTGGTTTGTGTACCACTGTCCGATTCCACATCAAGTCAGTGATAAAATCACTTCACCTCTTCCTACCTTGCTTCCCCATAATATAGAACCATCACAACAATGCTTACCATGTCCTTGGAGTGTTTTGAGGTCCTTGGAAGAAGGCTGCTATGTCCAGATTACTTTTGGTATCCTCATCTGATACCCTGTTAGTCAACAGAGAGGATGGAGCGGGGTTGAAGATCACATAAATTCCCTTTCATCACCAGAAATTCCTTTTAACCTGACTCACCCACCAACTTTCACCTCCAAACCCATTAAGGCATATGTTAGCAAATTACCTCACCCAAGAACCATCCTGACAGCAACATAGCTTAAAAAGGGGTGGTTGTACTTTCTCTCCATCCCCCAATTCTGCTAACAGGTTTCTCAAAGATCTTTGAGCTCCAACTATATCAATCTCTGGATAATGGGGAACAATTAAAATAAAAAGGTGAGAAAGCCATCATAGAGTGATGGAATCTTAGAATCACTTAGGTTGGAAGAGACCTTTAAGATCATCGAGTCCAACCATTAACATAGCACTGCCAAGTCCACCAACAATTCTATCCCAAGGTGAGTAAAGCAAGCAAAAGCAAGATGAGGCAGTGCTGCTCGCCTCCTGGTGACCAGGGCCTGGGGCAAGGCCCTGGTATTCTGCACCATTCAGTGCCCTTAGTGAAAACCAAGCTTGGAGAAATGGGAAGAGTTCAACAAAAGGTCAGTGGATGTAACTGAGGGATTTGGAAAGAAATATTACCAAGATGAATTCATTCAATATCAAAGAAAGTGGGAACGCAGTACCTAGGAGTTATGTGTGTTTCGTCTATGGGGAGTTAATCTGCCCTTATCCGTGAGTTCTCCTATACATACTGGATTTAACCAAAATCTGAAAGTCAAGGTTAAACTCGGATTTATATGGATGAAGTCATGCAAAAAAGTATTACATCTATTCTTGCATGACTTGCCATTTCCCTATCACATAAAGCACCTGAAAACCCTCATATTTCACAGGGTTTCAGGTCCACCAAAAGTTTCAAATAAGACTCGATTCACTTAAAACATGACGAAAGCTCCAAGAACATCACTAAAATTTCAGATAAATCTAACCTGTTTTGAGCTGGTGACTTAATTTCTTACGATCTGAGGCTTCACACTGAAAGTCTGACAAATTTTGAAATACGTCAATGATGGAGCTATATTAATATGTTAACCTACAAGGTTGCTACAAAAACTTTCTGTCTGGTCAACATTTAATGCTTTTTTAAAATTTACTTGAAATTTCAGTAGAATCATTGCACGAAAAAGACGGTGACTCTAAATCAACTCTTTCCTGAAAAAGCCAGTAAAAGTAATACATATCAAGGCTGTTCAATTAGAATCTAAACTGCTGAACCTAGATTCAACTTCAGAAACATGCATAAAGTTTAGGGACATTTTGGGAATCTGACCTGGCAGGAAAAGTAGAAAAATCAAATTAAAATTAGAAATCCATGAGACTAAGAGCAGAGCTAGAATGAATTATAAATTATATCTCAACAGGCAGGAAGTGCTAGGGTGACTCGGCAAGACAGACTGTAACCCAGTGACTGGAGGGCAGAGCCCACTGTCTGCAGTCCACAGATTTATTCCCATCTCCTCCATGAATTCACTGTGGCCCCTCAGTCCTGCAATCTATTTCCAGCTCTCCCTGACACAAAACCAACACAAATAGGTAACATAACTATTGCACATAAGAGAGGAGTTGTGACTCTGAGCCTTAATGAATGTTTGTAAAGAGCTCTGAGAGATTATGGGGACCTGAAGTACCTCAAAGCAGTTTCATCCTTAAATATCCTCCAGACCTCCTGTCAGACTCTTAGCCCTTTTCACCAGCAATAACTTTCTTTTTAAAGAGAGGGTGGAATTATTTAAAAGATAAAACAAAGAAATAAATATTTTTCAGGTTTTCTAGTACTCCAGCTACAGCTTACAGTTGACAGAATTTGAAAAGAAAATTAAACAACACATGAGAGCATATTTCTCTCTCTCAAAAAAAAAATACTTGTCCCAGCCACTGCTTAAGAATAAAACCAAAAGACAGGACACCAAAATATTTTCTACAGCTGGTTGGTGGGCCCAAGCCACCAATCCCTGCGCAGGGACAGGGCAAAAGCTGGCACAGAACCAGCCGGAGGAATCCCGAATCAGTGGTGATGACAGTGGCGAGAATTCAAAAGACCTGTTCCTATTCCCAGTCCTGCCACTCGACGTGCTAAGTGGCTGGGGCAAGTCTCTCCTTCTCTTTGCGCTTCCTCTTCTGCCTGCCTTATCTATTCAGACCGCAAGCTCCTGGGGACAGGGAGTCTCTTCTCACAGGGTACCTACAGGATGCCAAGCCATGTAGGTACCGCTGTCAAAGAAATAACAGGCTCGGGGACTTGGACACAGGGGTAGTCTGAACGCAAGTCTAGTTGCCCTTACCTCTTGCGAAACCAGACGCAGAGGTCTTAATATACAATAACTTGGTTTCAGTTGCTTCACTGGTGTCGAGAGCGTCTTAAAAATTAGAAAGCCACATATCAAGAGGCATGTGACAGCCAGCATGAATGTCAGAATGCGAGGAAGACACGGCAACCTCTGAGGACTTACGTTTGGCCCATCAGACACTGCTCAGTCTCTGCATGCCAGAAATAGCAGCGGGACGCAAGCGCAGCAGCCAGTCTCCCCACTCCTGGTGCCAGTCCTCACTTCTGCATCACTTAACGTTGCACTGCAGGCTCTAGTACACCCTAAACTTAAATTTAGTAGGTTTTATAATGCAAAAAGACAGTGTAACATTTTTACGAGATACAAAATGAAGAAAACAAACAGAACAATCTGAATAGCAGATAACTTATTACGATAATAAATGATGTTCTTTAATTAGGATTTTTGAAGTGTAATAATAACCTTTTCAAGTTGATTTTGTTTGTATAAAAGTAGTATTAGATTATAAATATTGTCAATTTTAACTCTGTGCAGCTAATGAATGTATATGTCAGCATGGAGGTAGTCCATATGAAACATTTCTGCATAGAGACACACAGTATGCTCACTTGCAATTCCAACATGACATGCAACATGACTGTCTCTGAACAATCCACATAGGATCAGTTCCTCTGTCTTTACAGTACTGCTTACAAGGAACACAGACCTCTATTTTAGAGACAGTGAATAAAAACAAAGAAAAATAAGTGACTCATCCAAGATCCCATAGGGAGGGAAGCAGAACTTCAGGGTCTGCACCAATGGCTTAATAAAAAAAAATAAATTGTTCCACTATAATGGTAGAGGCTGTGCACAGTCTTCGCCCCATTAATAATAAAACAAGACAGGCCCCATGAGCTGAATACAAACAAGAATCCCTCACAGTGGAGACAATTTTTAAATTACAAAGCTAATTCACCTGGTGCCTCAGAGAAGTCTGAACTCATGTTTCCCAGGAACAACTCCTGCCAGTCACAACAGTAAACACCTATTCCCTGGGTGCCCGTGACCACAGAGAACCACAATTCTGACCCCGGTGCACAGAGAAACCCTTCCCCAACCAGCCTATACCTGGTATGATTCCGTAGCAGCACTTAATTCCTACGATTTGACCCGCACAGGTGGCCTCACGCTTCATGGTAGAACGGGCTGTCCACATGCAACTGACTGCAGCAGCAGGTCCCAAGTCATTATTTGATCACTTTCCTGCTTAATTGCCATTTTTAATTACTTGCATGGTAACAACAAAAAGTCAATCTAGCAACGGAAATCCATTCTTTGAACAACTGCTTTTTTTCTTAGATGCAAACTATTGCTATATAAGCCATTCCTGATTAATGTGGGGCCCTCATGGGAAAGCCGCTGCCTGTCTACTGATTTAATTTCCTACGTCTTCTCTTCTTCAACTGACAATTCAAGTCCCTAAAAAGTAAGGGCAAAAGATCCCTTATTTTATCGTTACAAGATGACAGTGTTTTTTCCCTTGTTGTTTTCTTTCAGGAAGATATATTAGCACTACATTTGCTCCTCCATGCGGTGGGATTTCTTAAATAAAAACGTATGTTATATATGTATGGACTTGGAACCAGAGCCACGTTAGCCTATTAAATATCCACATTTGCTTCAGACTTGGCCAGCCACCTAGAAAACCTGCCAAGACCTTTCTGGCAGCCTTTTCCCAACAGTTCCAGGAAAACATGGAATATTCAAAGAATTTTAGGGCCTCCTGGCTTCGTTTGTCACCACTCTCCTTGCCCACTTAAAACTAAATCACAAGCAAATTGCTCTAATGCCCTATTAAAGATTTAAAAATGGCCTTCTCCGCAGTAGGGTATCTGAGGACAAATCTGCGTTAATATATAATGCAAAGCCTGCGTTAATATGTAATGCAATGTGGTGTGAGGCAGACCAAGGGCCTCGCAACAAGAAAGGCAGCTGCTTTACAAACTTTGAACTTCCCAAGTGAATTCTGTCCTGTTTGGAGTTTTTGAACCTCCCTCAGATACCAAGGCAAAGGAGAGATTCATTTTGTCCTCGGTTGTTACTCTAGCAAATTACCGTTGAGGTTTCAGGGCTGTGTCATACAAGAAGCAAACAAAAATGTGAATTCATCGCCTGCCTCTATGAGTCTCAAGGCGCTGCTTGAGCAATGCTATCAGAGATAGGCTAGAGTCACGTCGCCTAGACCTTGTCTGTAAGCTAACTTACAGACTTCGAGATGACCAAATGACATGATTCTATAACTGAGATTCAGAGTAGGATTCATGGAAATACCAATGGGAAGCATTTTCTTTGCAACCTAAACCAGGATCTAACTCCTTTTAAAGCCATGGCAAGAAAAAGAGATGAATCCTGCTGCCATTTGCATGAACTAAGTTATTACTAAACTAGAGCAAAAACTGGCCCATCTCACTTGCATAGCTTCCCCCAGTTTTAAAATGCAAGAGAAGCACACTTTAAATAATTTGAAGAGGCTTTTTTATTACACAGAAAAAGCCTCCCTGTGATTTCAGATGTCAAGTAGTCTTTCTTAATTCCTAGCACTAATTTATGGATGAAGCGTTTAACCCTTGACTTCAATATGGATTGAGAGTTCCTTGTTCCTAAGAGCTGACAGAACCGAGCACCCCCATGGCCCTGCACTCATGGCTCCACTGGGCCATTCCCAGGCATCCCTCAGAACCTCTTGAGTCCGTTTTGGTGCAGGACTGACTCACTGCACACACACTGTCTGTTAGGCTTTCACCTTGCATCCTATTAGTCTAAAAAGTTATCACACACTTCTCTTTGCCCCAGATAATCTTTTCTGGCTCTTCAACTCATTAGTCACTGTTGGTTTGCGACTTGCTACTTCGCAGGCACGTGACAAACATATATACAAATATATATATATATATAAAATGTTAGATAGAGCCAAGACAGAATGTCTTATGAGATCCCCACTTCTAAAATACACAGCAGTGAGCTAGTGTGCATAGCTCCTGAGAGGCTGTATGCACCATGTAACGAGGTGGTGGATATGTATTTTGCAACTAAAAATTGCCCCTCTATTGGAATATAAACAAACAGAGCATCATAGAACCCCTTGCACTAGCAATTCCACCAGGAGAGTATGGATGTCTTCCTCTTTTATTGAAGAAGGAAGAGTCCATAGTTCTTTAATTCTGATGCAAAGTCCCCAGTAATCACTTTATGAAATGCAGCAACCAACACAGGGCCCTTGCAGATTTATTACAGCACCATGGTTATAGACTGCTGACCAGTGACTTCCATCCTAGAACCCTACAAACAGATGTGATTCAGCAGTCTGACTACATCGTTACTGACATAGTAAGTAGTGGACACTGATTTTATTTTTTCCACTAATATTTACAGTGTTTAACTTCTCATTCAGTAACTGTTCTCACATACAAATGAAGGGAAACATGTGACTGAAATATCTTAGGGCTCTTGTAAAATAAATTCCCCTTTCATGTGTCAAAAGCTATTGGAAGGGCAATTTCCAAAATCAACTCTGACCACAAGATCTGTAGCAGAGAGCAATCACGTCTTGCCTTCTTCCTTTCCCATTTCCTTCCTGTTTTGCTTTCTCTTCCTCATTCTTTTTTTAAAATCCTGCCCTCCAAATCTAACCACCTCATTTATGAAAGGAAATGGAAAGCCAAGGGGAAGCTGTGGCATCTGACAAGACTGCAAACTCCACTATCGCAAACCACTCTCTGATGCCACAACTGCTATTCCTTGTCAGAAGAGATGAGAGGCCACTTCAAACACAAGAAAAACAAACTTTAAAATAAACCCGCATCAGTGGCATCAATCCGGGAATAGGTTTGACCTGCTATTTACAACAATTCCTTAAATATCACTTAGGTTAAGGAATACAAAGAGTCTGCTTACACTCTTCAGGGGACTGAGTGTAGTGACCCCAAATCTAGGACCAACCTGAGCTGCTGCAACCACAATCTCCAGCCAGCACCATTTGGAGGTGCCAGCTCAGGCCCTTGGGCAGGAGGGCTGTTGCTAGCGCAGCACCACACATCCCATAGCAGTCAGTCATAGCTTCAGCGTATCTGTACGACATGCTCTTGTGTGGTGAAGACCAGCTCTACCCTCATGCTGAAAAGTGGGTGTGAAAGCAGAACCAGGTGTAACCCTCCCCACTGTTCCTGAAACTTTTATTACATCTGGTAATATGAAACATATTTAATGAGGAAGGAAAAGGTCCCAACATACGTTTGGATGCAGATCTGCAATCCAACTGACCTGGCTTTTGTACACAGCCCTTCCAATGATACACTGCCTGGCCTTGGATAAGTCATTCACCTTCCCCTGCTCTCCTTTCCAGACAGTGGTCATGCAATCCTTCCCCATTGCACACGGCAACTGTAAGGAACTGGGGGTGGACCATACCATTGGATAATTAATACTGCTGTACGTCAGGTATTCAGTATGCGAGCCCAAGTGAAGGCCAAACATCTACCAACACTTCACTTTTATTTATCAGTGGCAAACTATGTGCTTAATCCTTTGCAGGAGACATACAGACTGGGTCAGAATCCAGACTTCTCTAACATACCTTCTCCAATAGTGACAAGTATTAGTGGCTTTGGACAACCCAGAGCTGTCCTTCCCACTGGTTCTTCCCTGGTCTTGAATTGCTGTACTTCATCCTAAACCTTGAAACATGAAGGCTAAACTTGGTTCTAAAGTTATTATAATGAATTACCATACTTCTACGTATGGTTATTAAAAACGTAAGTATCTAATATGTTCTAGACTTGCAAACTTCCCACTAACTTCTAAAAGCAATTAGGTTAATTTTTTAATTAAATACTGGTGGAAAAGAATTGCTTTTTAAAACATTTTCAATTTGTCTCCATTTAATTTCACTGCATGTCTCCTTGTATTCACTTTGTGAAACTATGAGAATTTCTCAGTCTACCTCCTCATTCTTTCTTTTCTTTTCATTATAATGTCAATTTGTTTTTCCTTTCTAATGGGGATGGTTCCAGTATATCAATTTCAGGTATCTCCCTGCTTGGGACCATATTTGCTGGCAACTTTTTGAGCCACTCTTCCTCTCGTCAGATTTGGTAGTACAGGTCCTATGCTGCACGCCTTACTGTCTCTGGTCCCCAAAATACAGACAGTGCTTATATGAATTCCACATTAGTATTGTGCAGGGGTTTATCCACTCCACATTTATGATAGGATCAAGCCCTAAAAATGTTCATAAAAGCTTCCATTCACAGTTTGAGCTTTTTATCTGTACTGGATCTAGGAACAACAGGCAACAAGATCTAGTTGTCTATCAAGAATTCAATGAGGAGCAAACAAAGACCAAAAAAATATCAGTCTTTACCAACCGTTTGCCTGACTGGTTATGGCTTTCTCGGACATTGACAGCTGCATGTGTAAAAAATGGTCCATTCACAAAAATACTCTTACACTACAATTGTTAGACGTGACATTTACACGTCACTGTTAATTATAAATTACTTGATCTTGACATGTCGTTAATACATTATGAAAGCCATAATGAAACCCTATGAGCTGTGTGTCACACCTGTAACAAAGACAAGCTTAGAGAAATCACACTCTTGTCATCTTGGCAAAGGGTGGAAGGGAAAATGGCAGCAGGGTGACTCACACTTGAAGGGGTCTTATCCTCCATGACCCAAGAGGGGCCAGGGAGAACCCTGCACCACAACGTTTGCTCCTCTGGGGCACAACGCAGTAGTCTGGCTACCTGAACGCGGGAACCTACAGGAATGTAGATGGAAAACAGAAATCAAGGACTCTATATTAGCTATACCTACACCGCTCCTAAATGGTACTCTTAGAAAGGGTCCTGAGTGTGGTGGGCTTTATTCTTAAAAAAGAAAAAGTGGTTATACAGCAAGAGGTGGCTGCCAGGAGCCACGGAGCAGCTCCAGCAGGTATCCTGCAGCCACTAGTAACGTCCCCACCTGCGGGCTGACCGCTCTTCCCCCATAGGTAAGTGGCTTCATCCTTAGCAGCAGCAGCAGCTCCCTCCTGCTTTTTAAGAAAATAATTGCTTGGAATAGTTCTCCCCAGTGGCACTTCATTTGCAGTACACCTCAGACAATCTTGGATCACCTAACGGGGGAGGAAGCTGTTTTCTACAAATTTGAAAAGGAAGCAGGGAGAGGTGGTGGTAAGGAGGAGCCACTGCATATAACACGGAATGCAGAATTTCAATTTCTTTCCGTATCTGCCCCAGAAACCTGATTCTTGAACTTATTTAGCCAAGAAACAGGGCCACGACATTGCACAAAGAGGCTAATTTCACCCTATTGCATGTAAAAAATTATTTGCTCGGGGAGAATACATTTTATATTTTGAATATATAAATCTAAATATATTCAGCTGGGACTGCCAGGAGCATCAGTGGAGTCAGGGCAATGAGAAGTTTTGTCTTGTTTAAAAAAGAAAGGAAAAAAAAAAAAAAGGGTGGGGAGGTGTTCCCAAATAAGATATTTTGGATCTTCCTCTGCTATGAGAAATTTCCAAATGTCGGATTTCCTTTCTGTTCCAGTTTAGATTGGAAGCTTTTATTGCAAGGTTAAATCCTGGTAGCCCAACACCATGCATATACGAGCTTGTCTCTGACTGAAGTCTGAATGGATATAGAACTGATCTCAAAAACTCATGCTGGAAATGGTGAACTTCACCTGGTTTCATATCTAAGCCACCAAGCTATGAAAAGGGAAAAGTAAGACTGAGAAGGAAAAAGTTAGTTGAAGAGAGATGTGTGTTCAGATCTCTGCTCTGGCCTCAGACGGCTCATTTCCAATAGAAGAGTTCCAAATATTGAGCTGGTCTATACCAGCTAATTCCTTTATTTTCCAATTGCACTGTGCAATATCTACATCTAATTGAAAGGACATCTGTTTCCCTTATAGGTTATAGCTTTTGACTCTAACACACACAAAAAGAACTTCCTTCTTCAGTAATTTACAATTTCAAAAGGAGAGAGTAGCAGCATTTCTGAGGTCTGGGCTTTGAATTTGTGTAATGAAATTGTCTTATTTTTAACTGTCTGAGCAGCTTTCAAGCAGAAGCGTGTTAGAATTCATATTAATTTGTGCAGTACCCTATCATCATCATAATTTAGCTCACAAGGTTGCTGTGCTTGGAATACCAGTTATGACATGAATTCTATACATTTTATACAGATTTATAAATGGCATCAATAGAACACTTAGGGCCTTATTCATTAAACAATGAGTCATTCTGGCATTCCATTCTATTTCATCCCAGTTCTTACAAAACTTTTATGTACAAATTTGACTGTACTTAATGCATCTGATTTAGCAGCAGAAGTGTTGCAGCATGGTTTCAGCTGGGTGTGGAAATAGATGAAAGGTTTTTTAAAAAAAAAAAAAACGAAAAAAAAATCCCTCTAATGGTGAAAGTTTCTGAGTTTCAGCCTCCTTCCCAAAGGAACAGTGTTCAGGTCTCAGGAGACAGCCCTTGCCTCAGCTTTTTCACTATCACAGGCTGGCTCTCTCCAAGGACAGCTGTGAGGCAGCACAGCAGAACGGTCAGAAGACGCTTACGGGGTCGCAAGCAATCAGGTACCGATTCTGTGGATAAGCAGAGTTCCTCCTTCTTCAGGACTGTTCGGCTGCCATCTTTCACAGGTATCATTGCCATGTGAAAACACAGGAGCAAAAGAAAATTTGCGATAGTGCACTATTCTAAGTATTTTCTTGCTGCCCAGCAAACCAGAAAAAAAAAATATTTCTGAATACAATATTTCAGTAGTTATTCTAGACAGATAATTTCAGTGGTACACTACAAGAGGCTTAAAGGCTTCCCTTAGGATGCAGTTTACGACTGTGGCACCAGCAAACTAATGATGGTGCAGGACGACAAGATGCATTTTTCAAAATAATTTCCCTAATGATCTAGAGCTTCCAGGTGGACTGGTTATATTTTGTGTGTGTGTGCATTTTAAATGAGAACTGAGTTGAAAATAAATAGATTGAGCCAAAATAAGGCCTGTCGCCTATCTTTCAGTAATGCATCTATACTACAAACAGTGGCTAGCAATATGCCTACACAGCAAAATATAGGACCATTGTTTGGTAAATTCTACCTTAATTTAGGCAGAGCACATAAAACTGGCAGTGAAGTCATGACGGTATGGGTTACAGCATGCTCTAGCAACTGGAGTACAAAGTCTTCAGGGACACGCTGGTTACTAGCCAGTGGGAATCTGTTTGAACTGTTCTCATTACTTCATTCAATCCAGTTAATCCAGGTAAACTGGCATATGCTACACACCGCTCTCCATGTCATAGTTTGGACACCTCAGCACATAGGACTCTATTTCACCTTCTTTTTCTCCTTTCAACCTTCTTCCTGACTGCTGGATATATGGCTGTGATTTCTGTAATTTCTGTAAGGCTTCCTGGAACAAAATAGTCTTGGAAGTCACTGCTCCTCTATCAAATCTGACCGGGATTAGAAATTAGTCTCAGAAGTCATTGGGAAGAAAGAAGGCACAGATACACAAATGTACATACGGCAAACGAGCATACTAACTGTCTTTTCATTGGAAACCATTCCAAGACCTCATCATTCCTTGGATGCTTGCAGTTTTCTTCATTACGTATATAAGCATCAGTGCCTATTTTTGGTCTTTATCCTTAATAAGTCACAGTAAATTTGGAATCCATTTCACTACATATTCTTGCACATTAGGACACTATCCATCATGCCAAGAGAAGCACGATACTATCTGCACCCATTGTCCGTAAGGGAGAGCAGGGATGCGTGCGTAAGTAAAGTGAACCATCGCATTTTCATTAATTCTCTCGCCGTGGTATTTCTAGTACTTCACGCTATGTTACAGACTTAAAGGGACAAAAACAAGATCAAAGTTTACATTTCATTATCGTAGGACAAACAATTTTCTGGGAGGTGGATTGTTTCTTTTTCATTTTACATTCCAGTGGAAATGTTCTCTGAAAAAACAGTTGCTATCTCTCTGACTATTCACAGGCTTAACTGAATAAAAACTGGGAATGGAACAGTAATGGAAAACAAGGAAAACAGGACATTTTTGTCCGTTCATTGCCTAAGCTGAGAGGAACAAAACTGGCAATTAAAGGAACTGTTCAGGGAGAGCCACCTTCCTTTTGCTTCCTCCTCTTTTAATCTACAGCCCATGAGTCGTTCCTTTACTCATTGCAAAAGGTCCGTAATTGTAACACTGCCATATTCTCCTGGAAATCTATTTAAATGGCATATGATAGAAGCCATATGATAGAAGCTTAATTACATAGAGGGCATATGGAAGGCATATGACATAAGGACATATGGAAGGCATATGATAGAAGGGCATCCGAGGACATATGATGGAAGTCTAATTAATTGACAATACATTCCTCTCATCAGGGGGAGAGCTGGAATGCTATTTTGTTCAGAAGAAAAATATGCACATTGAATTATGTTTATTGTCAACTTCAATGTACCACTGACCATTCTGCTTTTTAATTATTATTCCTTGTTCTTTGGAGAAAGATAGATCATTTGATTTACATATATGATTAACACACTTAACATAAAGCTAAGTTTGATGGCCACAAATGTGTGTGTTAGTACAAATATCCGCTACTTTTGAATCTTATAAAGTTCCCTTATACCTGTGCAAAGCAGATCTAAAATGCTACCATAAAAAAGAAAAGAGATCATTCTTATTAGGGAGTTATTACCACCCATTTGTAAAGCTATTCCCAGAGAAGTACCAAACAGGTATTAAAAAAAAAAAAAATCAACCCTTCTGGAACAGCTCTGCACTGGATGTGAGTCAATGCAGCTTGTCGATTTACAGCTGAAAATTTGCACTTACATCTGCAAAAAGATTTTTTTGGGCGTGTGGGGGTGCGGGGGGGGGGATAAGGTACTGCCTAAAATGTGCCAGAGAGATTCCTCTTTTTTAACTAACTGCATATGTTTAATGCCTGCGCCTTCATGAAACACAGAAGCAGCATTGTGTTAGCCCTGATACTTGTCCTAAGGAATCATGGAGTTATAAACCATGGTAGTGATATCTATAACCTCTTTGAAAACAAGATGAAATAAAATCCCACTAAACTACACTTTGAATAGCTCATAATTGAGCACTGGGTAACACTCAAGAAACCAACAGCTTCTCTTTGCATTCAGTAAACAAGGATTTGCAGATACTAAAGTTTTTAAGTGCCACTTTACCAGAAAAAAACCCACTTTTCTGGGTTATTTAGATACCTTGAAATATTGTTATCATTTTCACACTTTTAGACTAGCCCAATTAAATGAACTGTATGCTCACCCTTTACTTTTATTCACTAACTTAGAAAGTTTACCCACTAGCAAACAGTCTCTCTTGTTTCTGAGAACTCGAGAACTCAAATACTCTTGCCAGAATTAGTCACATACACAGTCAAAAGATGCAACATAGCTCGTGTTCAGGACCCTGATCAAGCACTAGGACCACCATCTTCATCCAGGCCGCCAGGGGACCTGAACCCTGAACACTGTCAACGTGAAGACCTTGACTCCTGCGTTCAAACTTTACTAGATAAACGCCAGAGTTTCAGAGGGTTTTTTAGGCCTCAAACAGTTAGGCAAACAAAACTGTAGATTTCAATAGCAGCTAGGTATATTAGGCATATTCCCTGCATTTTAGACACGTAAGATACAGTACAAACATGGTCTTTTGCCCAGGACCACAGGCTCACCACGTGCCCATTCTCAGCACAGCTCCTCTATAGAATCTGGGGTGGCTCCACAGCTCCTGAATCCAAACTGCCGTGAGGGAGAAGCAAACCACCTCTACGGGATGTGTCCAGAAGCATCAGCCTTTGAAACACCTAATTCAATTGTACAAGCTTAGAAAAAAAAACCCTTCAGAATCACCATTTTAGCTGACTGTAATCACTAATGGATATTCCCTAAGAACAGCTCTCCTGAGGTCTCTGTAGATTCAGGTACTTCCACAAAAACCCTTACGGGCTTTATCTGGAAGCATCAGCACCAGCCTCCTACGCTTCCTGAGAGACAATGAGCATGCCAGGTCTCATACAGGGCACAGCCTTGTTTAACTCCTAGTGTCGAAGGAACTGAACCAGTCAAAGACTAATGGAAAGGGAAACCTGCTTACACATCTCAATAACAGACACAATACAGGATGCTTTTCATGTTACCTTTGGAGACTTCTGATTGCTGACCATGAAGGCAATAACACTGGTATGTTGCCATGGTGCTTTTTAGGAATGTTACACATTGCGCTGCTCAAATGCTAATAAAGGAAGACAAGCATTACTAGTCCACTGAATTTACTAAAAACTCGATAATATAGCACCAATAGGTAAAAAAAAAAATGCCGAGAGAATGAACATTTCTGAAGTTCTAGAGAGGCAGAAGGAAATAAAAGGTCTTCCAGCTCATCTTACCTGCTCTTTCCTGTTCCATGTGTCCAGAGCAAACATTGCTGAGGAATTATGGTCGCTCATCACGCCGTGCTGTGCAAGACCCAAGGAAAGCTAGGAGGTTGTACAGTTATCTCCCTTGGTGTAATTCTAAACTATACAACCTACTACCTCAACCTGGATGCATGCAGTCAAAAATGCTGAAAGCTACCCACCACTTCACAGCCGACATAATGTCAGGGTTTCTAGTTAAAGTCCTCAAAATTCTTAGTGTACTAATTTAGAAGTAATAAATGTTTTGCTGGTGAAAAGACACCAAAACCAAATGCAGCTCCCCACACTGCATATGTTAATAGATAAGACACAATAAGCCATGGTTATCACTGCAAGATACAGACAAGATCATGGTCACTTTTCACACAAGAAGGAATTTTGTCCCTGACCAGAAAAATACTTTTCCCCCTCCACAGCAGATGCATCTGCACTACAGCACAGAACATATACATACATTTTTTTAAAGCACTTAAACAAGGCTTAGGATGAAATTTGTCCTAACGTGTCTTTTCCTTTTTGAACACATATAATGTTGACGTTGGAACACGCACCTTGGATCCTGAATGTTTAAAGGATGATTGCAGAAGTGGGATTAGGAGAAGAACTGCAAAAAGGGTAGAAAGTTTTAAGTAAATTTTACCCTTGCATCAATCCCTTGTTAAGAGTAACTATTAATGCAACACTGAGCCTCTCTCAGCAGGCAGAATTAGACGGTGTTCCCTTAACAAGGAACACATTACATTTTTAACTTGTATTAGTTCACAGTCGAACAACCAGGATGTTATCATTGTGACTCATTCCCATTACCCACCAAGGTATTACTTAAAGCAGTAGGCTGCCTATTTATTACGGCTTACAAACAGGGATTAGCATCTTAAAATATGCTAGTGCAGACAGTGGAACTGAATCAGCCCTGAGATCCTGCCTCTCAGGTGAATGCATCCTCAGGCACAGCAGCTCTGCGCTGGAAGGGGATTACAAGGGAATCAAACCCTATGCACGAGTGCTGAGCTGGGCTGAAGAGATGGCATCTTGGCATCTTGTTGCTATTTTCTGAGGATAAAGTAGCATTGCTGATTATGAAAAAGCCAGCACCCTACCTTTACATTCAAAGCCCAACTAGAAATAAAGGAGGGAGGTTGAGGTACAATACCACTCTTCAGAATTCAGCTTGCAACAGCAAGAATATCTGAAAAAACCCAATCTTTCTGCAAGGTTTAAATGTACATGATGTTGGTAGTATCAGTGGAATTTCTAATGACGCCATATTCAGTAAAGTTTACCTTGACCTGATAGGCTCTGTGGAAATACAACATATTTTAGTTAACGGGACGGTACAGTACCCAAACAGCAGAGTTTTAGCAGTTAGAACAGTGATCCAACCACAAATCTGGATAAGGAAACCATGGCTCTCTGGCTCCTATACCAGGAGCTCTACTGCTGTCTAAAAGCATCCTGAAACTATCCCAATTCCTTGATACATCATCATTTTTGTATACTGAATATCTGTCCTCTGACATGAAATCCAATGATGTAACTAATGTAGCTCTACAGAAGCCAATGAACCTGTGTGCTCATTCAGGGTGATGGAAGACCTTGAATCCCACCCAATTTCTATGTGACATAGGAGACGTAACTCCCCTTTAGACTTTCAAAAATGTCCTATTTCATATTTTGCAGCTATAAACTAAACTATTTCAGTATCACATGGCTAGGCTACTCTTTTTTCCCACAACTTATCCTTGCAAGTGTTTTCCTGTATCACAACCTTGTCGTGAATGTTAGATATTACATAATTCAAAACATTTAAAAATTATTATCTATATCTGATCAGTTTAATTAAGGAAAGTAATGTTAACATCACCATTGCACTAACACACGCATATCTTGCAGACCAGGTAGTTATAAGCAGAGCTGAGCACAAAACTCTCCAATAATTTGATCCAAAATAGAAAGTGGATAAAAAGTGTTTCGTTTCATTTGTATCCTTAACTCAGTAAAGGTTCTTTTATAGATACATTACAATAGAAAATTCCTTATGAAAAAACTTCTTACTCTCAACTTGTGCCTAAATAACCTAACATTTTCTCAGGTTGGCAAATGCCACTATGACTGTTTTCTGCATGACTCTCCACCTCTCCTTGCTGCTCTTCCATCGCAACTTCAGCTTCCTCTTCATCACCACATTTACAAATCCTTGAGCTGTCAGCTCCATGCTGGCACTTATTCAAAGAGCATTCTCGCTCCCTCCCCCGTCACTATATTGAGCCGGGGAGCTGTGCCCCGCTTTGCACATGTGCTTCTGCTCCCAGTACCAAGACCTGCTCCAAGGTGCCATGGCAGTGTCCAAGCATGAACTGCTGGGAGAAGGTTCTCCCCAAGAAAATATTCTCATCCAGGTTCCCATGTATGCCAACCTCTCTGTGCAAACGTGATGGCAATAAGCAAGTCTTTATGTGGACCTGTCCACAACCTATGCTCGCTTTACAGGGTAACAGAAAGAGACCTTAAGATGAAGTATTTTCTAAACACTAAAGCAGTTCCTGTCCCAGGGTCTGATATCTAACTCACCCTCTGGTCAATTTTTAGACACCTCTGCAGCACAGATTATCCTGGCAAATTTTCCCCATTTATGAGAGCTTGGCTTCAGAATTACAGGTATTTGGTTCCCATCACTTTAAGCTCAGATGAAGCCTGGACAGATGAAAGTGTATTTGCATCCCAGAGGAACTGTAATTTCAAGCAGAAAAAAGTGTCACACATCTAGTCATTCCCTCAATTAGAATATCTGCTATTACTGACATGAAGTATTGAATTTAGGAATTGAGATTAAATATTAAAACAGAAGTCATCTAATTACTGTTACGTCTGCACCTTCACAACATCTATCAATGCCCGGCTCTTCGGTAACCACCTACATACCATAAACACTCTTCTTCTGGGAGGAGAGCAAGAGAGATTCACAGCACTAGTGTCTATTAAGACTCTTTTGGTGGCATGAATCTCCATGTTTGTTTTCTGGTGGTTTTTGTCAATTATGTCTTTACCCAATTAGCACAATCATACCTAATTAGGTAATTAGCGTAAATATGTAATTTAATGACAATGTTCAATTACGATACGTATCAATGTCATAAAAGTTCCTATTAAATATTGTGGTAGGGAGAACCGCATTACGTGTAGAGCTGTGCATTCCTATATAAGTTCATGTGCCCCAGCGCCTACTGTTCCTCCACCCTTTTAGGCCTCTTGCTTTTTCAGAATCACAGAAATGATTTCACACTTCTGTGGACAAAAGGAAAGCTCTGCCCCAGCCCAGCTAGTTTTATTTTAATGCAACAGTGTAATCGAAAAATTGTGTCCTTTTACTGAGCGTAACCCTCTGATTTCTGAAACACAGTAGCTGAAGCAAACGTGAAAAAGGCTGCTGTCTTATCACAGAGAAGACAGAATTCATGTTCAGTAAATACTTATTTTCAAATGGAGAGGAAGTGTCATTGTAGCAGTTCTTCCCAGACAGATCAGGGGTTCCCGTCTCTGAAGTTAACAGCAGCCCATGCCACTGACCTCAGAAGACATCAGACCAAGGTGCGAGCTTTAGTCTGGACTAGGAAGTTATGCAGAAGCATCACTCATTTCACTGCCTGTTCCCTTCATGGACTTCAGGTGAGAGAAGAATTCAGAAACCTGCCTCCCCTACTCTACGCTACATGAAAGCAAATTTTATATTTAATTTCTCCAAGAATGAGGAGAGAATTCAAACCCAGAGCTGGCTTTTGAGGACTGAATGGCTGGAATATTCCATTCTTTTAAAACATGCTTCAGTGCAAAGCAGCAACTTAGTCATGATCCACAGAATAGCAGGGTTTCAGAGGGCAGACTATTCCCAAATAATGACACAGAAAACAGAGCCTCCTGTATTAACCCCCTGCAGCTATACCACGCTTTGCACTTACAGACCACTCCTATTGAGTGCTCAGAGATGAACAAGACAGTAAGGACACCAGCAATGGAAATTCAGTACGGATGTGTTCAAGAAAGCTGAATTCTATTTTGTTATTGTCCTCAGCAAAATCATCAGCTGAGATTTGGCGCTGAATCTCTGTGGATGTGAATGATGGAGAAGAAGGAAGAACCCTCCTTCACTTTCAGATCCCAGGCAGGCTATCGCAGGGCTAGCCAAGGGGAGGGTGGAAAGCAGAAAATACTCATGAAGCAAACATATTTCCTTAAGTCACTGAGAAAAAAATAAATACCCAAATCCACAAATGATATTGTTCCAATTTGAGGTCTGAAATCTTGTTTGCTAAATTTCAGCCTGGAGTGATCTTTTTTACAGCTGACTGTCATAAACCTCAGACAGGAGAGATTTTACAATGGAAATGCTGACATGATTCCTACTGGTCATCTCTCCCATTCAGCTTTACTTGATGAAACTTTGTTATTAGAACTTGGTTGTGATGAGGAACCTCAAGAGGTTCAAAGGTTTACTCTAGCTCAGAGAGCTCTCCTAGAAGTCTGGCAGACATGCTAAACAGGGGTGGAACTTCAAGAATCTGCAAAATAAGGAAAGACGTCTCATCTGGGCTCAACTGAAATCCAGAGCAAGTAAGTATTTTGAAAGCTATCCAAAATTTTTCAACACATTACAAAAATGGTCTCTGCCTCAACTTTTAGCAAGAGTTACTGCAATCTGAAGATTTACTCAATGTTACATTTCAATATCTGGTACTTTGTAGGGGAAGGGTAGCCACGCTCTCACTCTGAACCAAATATAGCTTTTTGCCAGCAGCTGGGGCGCAGCATCAGCTCTGGGTTAGACAACACAAGGCATGGATGCTCTGCGCTGGGTCTAAGGGTGGATCAGGGATGCTGGCGGGCAAGGGGGCACAAGCTAGCAAGAGCTGCAAGGCTGATGACTCTAATTGACCCCAAAACCTAGGTTTTTTTTTGCTTTGCCCAGGATTGTTCTGTGGTTGAGCAGTGCCCTGTGCTTTTGGTGTAAAGCTCAGTAAGCCCAGGTTGAACGCTCTTGTTCGAGATTCTGCACAGCATGATAAGGACCCAGAGCCAAGGCTGGTTTCACACGCACACTGAAAAGTAAAGGAACTCATCGGTGACTGACAGGCAGCTGTACCAAAACTTGGTGTCATTTCCAGGGTGGCATGGTGAGGCTGTATTTCGTCACGATACTGCGTACCCACAACTAAAGGCTCTGCAGTCCAGCTGGAGCACACATCCTCTCCTCCTTCAGATCGCTGTGGCCAATACTATTTATGTGATGCTCCTAAGCTATGGCGACTTCCTGGCTCAAGGGCAGGTGTCTTTCTTAGTCTTGGATTCCTCCCCTAAGAACATCCTTTCCTTATTTTCTCCCTTACTGATTAAAAGCAAATAAACAAAGAGAAAAAAAAAAACCAAACAGATTACTGAAATAGTTATTTATCTGCCTTTTAGGAGTTTAACCAGATTTGATTATCTGAATAAGAGTATTTGGATACGGTTCAAATTCCAGGGTACACAATTACATTCTGCTTATCATGAATCCCATTTGCCACTGCATATGGTTATTCTAATTACCCGAATGCTATTGTGTGCTCCTCTGCTGACAAGGGCTCACTGTGCTCCACACCAGAAGAGACTGGGAAAAGGGGGAGCACACAAACATAATCATTTTCATACCCCAGTGGATACTGCGCAACATGCTTGTCTGCAGTGGACCTTACACGTGCTTTCAGTGAAAGACGTCAGTAACAAAAATGCAAAATGGTTGTGTTATTTTGAGAGAGAAAGACTTGATTTACCAAATCTGAAAAAAAAAAAAAAAAGAGGAGTTTGCTTTGGAAAAGCTTTGGTTTGCTTCTGCAGACAAGAACTACTGCTTCTGGTTTAAACTGTAACTCTGGCCAAATGAAACACAATTGTAGTAAAGCCTCCCCAGATGCAGATACAGCCACGTAGTTTCACAGGAGGCATTTTTTTTCCTCTTGGGAGGTACTAAAGCAATGACTGCCTATTGCTGGAGAAAAGGACTGCATTAATTAAGGTACCAATTTTTGGAGAGGATATTAGGACTTTTTCATTTCCCCAAGGCCCTCCTGGTACTTTCTACACGCAGGTGCTCTGGTTTGTTTCCAGCTGCAGTAACCGCCTTCTATTGCTTTAAGTTCCCCTGCAACATCAAACTGGGTGAAGTATTCGGTGCTTCCTGCCCTTAGCAATTCTGCAGCGCGTCTGTGCACTGTTACGCAGTCGCTGTGCTTCAGTGACAGATGAAGAGATCTCTGTGCACTCTGTATGGCACTTGGATCAAAGCTGCTGCATAAATGTAAGCTCCTTATCAACAAAGTGAGGAAAAAAAATTCCTAAGAAACGTACAGGTAGAAGCTCCACAGACTCCAATTAGTTTTTTCCATCCTAAAGGGAAGACACATTTCAAGGTTCTTCCCATCATTTTGTCAGACTCCAGTTTCGCTCTAAAACTTAATGAAGTGCAGTGAAATACAACCAACAGAAAAGAAATACAAATTAACGCTGAAAACACAATACAGTTCTTTTGAAAAGGCTGAGCTGAAAAACAAAGGGGCGGGGGAGAATATTGGAGGCTGCAGTTGAAAAGAACAGGGGGTAGTTTAACAAGAAACAAATCAAAATGAATTTTAAAATTTAGTAAAACGTAAGAGGAGAAGGAGGGGAGGGGAAAGGCACATGAGCTAGCAGCAGGAAGGCAGAAGTTGGAGCCAGGCCATCCCAAGTACTAACTTTGGCTCAGACAGCGCAGCCATAGCAACATCAAGCAAACAGGCACCTCAATACCAAAACCCAAATTACAGGTAGCATATTGGCAGAAGCAACGCCATGCTCAGAGAAGTGATGCTGGTAGTGCTGACAGAAGCACTGACTCCACCTATGCCCACCTTGGCATTCTCTCTGCAGCCACTGGTGCATCTCCTGCTGCAGGAGACACCAGTGCTCAAGAGGCTTCCTTGGGCACCTCTGCCCTGTCCCATAAAGCAGAGGCCACAGCGTCTCCAAGCTCACGTCAGGCTGAGCTCACGCATGCCCACGCAGTGGCACAGCTACCCTTTTTCTTTGCCAAGCACCAGAAAACCAGAAGCAACCAGAAAACATGCTTAGCCTGAGACTATAATGCGACAGTTCTCCTCACCGCAGCGCAGGGCCTGCACCTTAGCCCCGTTTCTGATGGCACGCTTCTAAAGTTTGCTTGCTAAGCATCCAGCCGTGTTTAGATCAAGTCTCTCACCGAAAGGAAGAAAAAAAAAAAAAATGTTGGATATTGATTAGCAGGTCCCAACATAGTCAGTGAGAAACTACATTAAAATATTTTACAAAAAAATCTGTTTCCTCTTTCCGCTTCTTTGATTCAAATATTGATTTTCTAATCCAAAAATATGCTTTCAAACCCAACTGTGGTAGCTCATTTTGCTACACATCTGCCCAATTCCCCTGCCATGGGCTTTTGGCACTCTCAAAGCAATGTCACCTGAAGTGCCAGCCTCTAGAAACATCCGTGACAAATTCCAGGCTTTTCTCAGCATATTCTGCCAGAAGCCTGATATCTCCAAATGGCTTTACAGAGAAGAGACCACCATGCAGAAATACATATTATATTGGGAACTGGGTTTGACCAGCTCATTTCTCTTTGGAGGTTAGATTAAATGAGCCAATACTTCCTTTATAGCCATAAACATAGAGATCTAATGCAGTGAACATTCACAGCATTTTAAAAAATAAAAATAAAAATAAAAAAAACCCCACCAACACAGAATATTAACAGCCCCTCTGGGAAAAAACAATTTTTACTGTCACAGCTAGATGCAATCTCATCCTGCTTCTACCACAACCCATGATGATACCCTACTCATTCCACTAGGGATGAAACAATGTCCACTAGCAAAGCCGAAGCAGAGGCAGGAACCAGCATCACGTCCCAAAGGAGACCTTGACTCAAGGTCCATATTCTGGGTAGTATCCCACAACTAGGCTTCAAAGGGACCTCGCCTGAAAGAGATTTATCCTTTCCACCTTCAGTCACCTCTTAGTGTCTGTTTTTTGAAAAGCCAAAATGTTCCTTGTGGACGTCTATGGAGCTGAGACCGGAACTGACGCCCCATGTTCACGCTGGGCTGTGGCAGAGGTAAGCACACACCCGAAAAACAGCTGCGCTGCACGACAGCGACAGCCCAGCAGCAAAAGTTCTTCTGGAAACCACACACCTACTGCAGTGCAGCTTTTATACCTTAATTTCCTATGTGTGCCGGACGGGCATATTGACCCTGTACCCAAATGCATGGTCACACAAAACGCCAAATTGTGCGCTGCGTTTTCTTTTTTAAAAGCTGGTTTCAATTCACAGGGGGAAAGAAGAGTAGTTAGACTGAAATTTTACTAGCCTTCTTTGACATCGTTTTGTGCCTCTACAGTAAACAGAAAACACATAGAAAACCCTGGAAATTCAGCAAGGAAGAAAAAAAAAAAAAAACTTTTTTGGACTGCAACAGTGTGCATTAAACCAGCCAAGTCCAAAAACAGAGAAATTTAAAAGTGGAAATGCAGACCAAAACTTTAGTAGAATTAACACTGAAAGGTGCTGGAAAGAAACAGTCAGACTTTATTTTGAGTTTATGGTCTAATTATTTTCGCATAGAATCTGTATATTAGGGTTTTAAAAAACTATTTCTTAAAAAATAATTGTTCCACTTTCACAACTCAAAAACGTTAGTTTTACACAGCAGGTTTTATACTGCCTGCTTACATGGTGGGGTTTTCTCCTGCCCTACCAGATTTTTTTGAGTTTACAGCATGATTATTTTCCCTTTAAAACTATTTTAAAAGACATAAATACCATGAAATTGGAAGCAATGAGATTCTACAATAAACTAATTTTTGAGAGAGAATAGGAGTCGGAGGGCCAATACCCTCCTCTGTTACAGAGCTGCAAGCCTGCAGTACATCCAGGGATTCCAAGTTACTCGATATGAAGGCGAACAGAAGCGTGGGTTGCTCTCACAAACAAATTGCCACCACTGAGCAAAGAAAGAATGGATCCACGTTACTTTATAAACGAAACAACTTTATCTGCTTCTCAACAGCCTCAGAATTCAAGAGCGTAAGAAGACTCCCTACCATGTCCCATAGCCAGACCCATGCGTAACGTAGCTGAGATTTAATTTCTTCAGTCTGATGTCAAGTAACTCCCCCGTCCCATTTCACTCAGGCACAAATGAGTTGCTGGTTTGCACGAGTGTATTTTAACACTAACCAAAGCTGAAAACTGATATGGTAATTGCAGAACAAGATTTGTGGCTCTAATTTTGTATTTCTTAAAACAAGAGAAGGGAGGAGGGAAGAAGGCATTAGATGAAAGACACCAAGATGAACATTGTCAGTTTAAACGCATGAACACAACACTGTGCACTCGCCAGACAGACACATACCTATAGATACAAGCTTGTGTGGAATATGACCACAAGTTCGGATCTACGGGTTTGTGGCAACAGGCAGGGATCTCTTCTGCACTTTGCTAGGTTTGGGGTTTGGTTTTGTTTTTAAAGAGGAAAACCATTTCTGCAAATTAAATTTCAGAGCTGTTAGTAAGCAGCAGCCTTCATTCTCCTCAGCACCTTAAAACCCCTCCTCTGGAGGACGAGGGGGAAGAGTTGCTCGTTGACTTTGCTATAACATTAGCTCTGTTGCTACAGTTCCCTTCACTCCCATGTAACCCTTTGAAAAAAATCAGCAAAATAAAACAGATTTTAAAATAAACAAAATAAAGCAGACCCGTGTTTCTTTCTCCTAAGTACCTTGCTGGACAGAATTACCGATGATTACACAGTACTGAAGAATTAACAGCCAATGTTGGAGGTATATCGCTAACAGTGTACAAATTATCAAACAGCAAAGTTTTTGTATGCAGACAGAGTTGCAATCCACATGCATACCCCCACCCCGCAAAAAGCTGTCTTGTTTCCATTCTGGCAGCCTGGTTAAAATAGACAGAAGAAACAACTGCGTAAGGGTTGTTTTAACTTTCAGAGAAGTCGTTACTGGTCTGGGGTTCTATTTTAATTCTATTTTTAAAGAACAAAAATCCTTTCACTGTGCTAACCAATCTAGAAATTTCCCCTAACTCCAGCTCTCTGCTGTCTCACCGCACTTCTTCCTAAAATGAGAGAGACAAATATAAAACTTCTTTAGGATTTTTCTAATAAGTCTTGAAAAACAGTTGTGGAGCCAAGTTTTGCCACTGCAAGCAAGAAGCGTCCCCTCCTTCCCACAAAGTGTCCAAGTTTTCTTTCCCGTGTAACTAACATTTCCCATTAATGACATTTTATTGGGTGGGCAACTGGTGGGGAATTAGGCTGAAAACCAGTGGGGCTGTAAGCTCCATGTAGAACTGGTGAACAAAATCAATGAGATTAGTTGTTCCTTAAAGTGTCACAAAATTTTCACTTTCTACCTCTTCTCTTTCTTCAGAAGATAAACTATATTAATGCAAGCTAATATTATTCTCTGCAAAATGAAACAGCCAACACTCGGAAAATAATTTTGCTATTTGGATGCTTTTAGAGAGTTCCCTCACTTTTTGTGTAGGTTCTTAAAAGAAATCACTTCAACCTTTCCAGCCTGGTAAGTATGCAATTAAAACATACAATTTTCCTTTATTGGAATTACTGTTTGGGCTGGGTTACAAGAAACTCCTGTTCCCTCCAGCAACAGAGATGGTAAACTTGCCGTCTGTCCAAAGGTTATCTAAATTGATTATCTAAATTCAGATTCCTGCGCTTATACTCCAATACTTACCTTAAAAGCGTCCAGCTTTTCCAAAGTTTTCAGCACCCACAATTCATACCAAGAACAGGAGCCTCAGGGGTTCGGCGTCTTTGAAAAATCAGGACAACTTTTATGTTGGATCCTGAATGCAATTTAGGAGCACCCAGAATTCAGCAAGCTCTAGCCCTGCAATAATTGTGCAGCGGTCAAGGCAGTGGGTCAGGGAGCACGTGGTCCTGCAGACAGAACAGAGTCACATCATGCACAAATACACGTATTGTGCACTTCTTTGGAACAGAACTGCAAACAGAATACAACAAATGTTACCCTACCAAAAATAACCCAAGCCCTCCAACTACAAAGCTCATTTATTTCAGGGAACCTAAGATTAAAATTCAAATTGTCTTTTGACCCTTCTAATAGGGCCTAACAGGCACAATATTAGGAGCCAGTAAGAGTGCTGCTGCACGTACCAGGATTTCATACCATGGCAAGGAATTTTTCCATCAGACTTTTGCACGTCACTCTCATGCTATAATGCAATACTGCATAGCAGAGAGTACTTTCTTTATGAGTACGTTCATTTTGACCCCAATATCCTTTACATTAAATGTATGTACATGAAGGTAAGCTAATTTGCATGTCTGCTGGCAAAGAAATACTTTATTTTTTCATATGAGAGGAAAAAGTAATGACCTCACCAAAGTACACGTGCTATATGGAGGTTAAATTTTTACTAGGTTTCCCAAGTTCCAAAACTTTTTATCCCCCTTAATAGCTCACAATCTCATTTTCTAACCACTGGGATAGTTCAAGTCCTTGAAGGAAACCAAGATGTAACATTTGGGTGGCCTGTACGTACCTCCTCGTGGTATAGGACATGCGTCCTCCATTCTGACTGGTCTGAATGGAAGTTGCAGGCACCCAACGCACTTCAGCAACTGCTCTTTATTACTGAATTATCGCAGCTCTTCTCAGAGGCACAACCGAGCCAGACCTTCTAAGAGCCCATCACATGCTTGTAAGGGCAGCTGTTAGGTGTTGACCCACACAGAAAATACGCCCTTTATTTAGTTGCCTAAATGAGGGCTGATCTCCGCTGCAGTTCTGGCCAACCATCTCCTTCTCCCTTGCTACCTGATTGGCTTTTAGAAAACAAAAGGCAAGAAGGAGTGTTAGGCTCCATCGCCATAGCTTCAGTTGTTAAAAAAGGAAAGAGAGAAAAAGAGAAAGCAGCGCTAGCTATCTCGGGAAAAGCACCTGTGTACGCCAAATAAATCACTCAAGCAGGTCCCCACTATAAATCTGATCGACCACTTCTGCATTCCTGTGAGCCCTGGAGAAAGGCAGCTCGGTGGCACAGAGATTTCGTTCACTGGCACCTGTATGCTGTAAATTACAACTACCCAGGAACCAACCTACTCCTTTTCATACATTTTGGAAAACAAACTCATGGACAATTTTTGAGACAGTGAACTGATAAAGGCAGCAGCAAATGAACACAGTTTTGGTTTTTGAAAGATATGGATTTTTTATTTTTTTGAATGAGCACGGCTTTTTTTAAAGATTAATTTCACTTACACGAAATATATTCAGGGAGATTGAATGAGAGCCATAGATTACACAAGATCTGGGTTTTGAAACATTTCCCTACATTGATTAATCATACAGCTATTGTACCTTTTGAAAACCTGATGAATATATACACAGTGGCAAAAAATCCATGACAGGCAAACAAATCAATCACCTTCACACTGTATTTGTCTAAAATGCTAAGATTATAAATAAAAAGTTTCAACCTGTACATTAAGGATCATATTATTTATATTAAGGATTGCAATATACTCATACTAAGGATACTTTGCTTTGCTATTAATTTTATAATATGTCAATGATCACAGGATCAACAAGGCTTTGGTGCTAGAACCTGGGACAGCCAAAAAAAGTAATACACTTTCATTAGCACGAACCCAGTGTAAGACTTGCATTTTATAGATTTATAGCCAAGGAAACATAAAAGAAAACATGGAGAAATAAAGTCTTTAAAGACATAACATTGGTTTTGGTCTGTGGGTGGTATTCTTGCAAACCACAAAGCATAAATGCCCTGTCCAGGAAAATCGATCATTATGGAATGCATTGTGTGCCTGAGTAAAAAGCTGTTTGCAGCCATTTCATACTTCTACCATGAAAATAAGACAAATAAGAAACACGACTGCTAAATAATTCCCATTCTTTTCCCCCACCCCTTCCTCCCAGTTTTAACCCCAACCTATTTAGGCCTATAAATATATATATATATTCATATGTACATATACACATACATTCTATCTTAGGTTTAAAGACCTGTATCAATAGATTTCTGTATTCCAAATAATTTTAAGAAATTATAAGGAAAAGGAAGATACTGACTGGAGAATATATGAAAGACCAAATTACCTTAGTAGCAGCATTTTACAAGATTTCTTATCGAATGTGCGCTGCCATATTGCTAGGCCCAACTCTTCAAGGAACGCATTCTGGAAGACAAAATATTTATGGATACTTTCATGGCATATTTTCAAGAAATGGATTCTACCTTTATATATCCCGAGGCTACAGTTTTAGAAGCAAAAGGACAGACAAGATCCTAAGAGAGAAATTACTCCCCCCTCCTGACACCCCAATTTTAAAAAACAATTTCTGGAAGATTATTTTCCATGTTACACCTTGGATCAATCCACTCCTGCCCTCCCCCACACAATGAGTTAAATCTGTGGAAATAAAACATTTCTTGTAACAGAAACATTTCAGAAGTTTGCCAATTCTATTACCACCAGAGCGATTAAGAAAAATAAAGCAACGTGGAGGCTGCAACAGCAAATGCATTCCCTGCTAGTTAGTAACACGCATCAACTTCTTAAACTGATTAGTTATCATACATAGATCCTTATCCAATTAAAGTTTGATAAAACAGAATCAAATAGGAGGATCGTTACCTGCTTTTGAGAAGGTTCACCAAGCAAGCATTTTAAGCTTTTTGACTCTTTTAACACTGATACAAGGAATAATTATTTCTCTCTGCCGATGCGATTGTTAAAAGAAGAGAAACCCCGGATTGTGGTGGCTTCGTGGATGCTATTCTTTTTGCACCACAGCAGGATTCTTGGCTGCCAGTCCAAGCTGCTTTCACTTGCCAAGTTTTAAGATGCCGGTTTTGCCTTTCATTTTATTGTTCCTTTCGCAACGTTAAAGACCGACTTAAAAAACCATGCACAGCTGCTATCGGGAAGGGGGGGGGAATTATTTGAATTTTGCACAAGAATGGAGATGAGGAAGGAGCGTGCTGTGATGTAACCACAACGACACCCACAGAAATATTTCCAATATTGGGGGGGACGGACTCACGCTCAGAATCCTGGCGTTTTCCTACAACACAGTTGGGATCTAGTGTAAGAGAAGGAAATAATAAAAATGCCCAGACCTACGATCAACCGTAGTCACATTAGAGGTGGAGGTTGATACTTCTCCCCCCTCTACCCCCCCACCTATTTGTTAAATCCACTTTCTGCGGCTTCAGACTATTCTTTCTCATTGAGGATTTCTTCCAGGGGGTGCAGGGAAGCAGAGGTTGGGGAGCAGGCTAACAAAAGGATTCCCCCCGTGCACGGACTCCTACCCCACCCTTTGCCTGCTTCCCTCTGATAGGAGTTCACCCATCCCCAAACATCACGGCCTTTCTTTTGACGCAATGCCACCGGGAAGAGACTCGGCATCACGGCGCAAAAGCTACCATCAAAATTCAGTACGGGGCTGCGAATTCTTTCATCAAACACATTCATTTATCGCAAGCAACTGATTTATTTTTTTTAATTTTTTTTTTTTAAAGAGCTTGTGTAAAAGGAAGGTGGGAATAGATTTTTAAAAAAACCCAACTTCTCTGTAGATGAGTCAATTTATTTTATTTAACATGATGTAGCAACAAAATTATTGGGACTGGTACTGAGGCTCAAATGCATTTAAATGAACAAACAGCAACAAAAAGTTGGTTGTAAGCCTTCTTAGACTTTAACTAGCTATTAAAAGCATTACGGTGGCTTACGCTTAATATACATTACAAAGTACAGAATGATAGAACTCTTCCATCAGACACACACAGAGTCAGTCTGAACAACTACTTCTTGATACAGATGTTGGAGGGACTTATACTTCATATCTGTGTAAAGAAAAGTCCCGCTCAGACACGGTTCCTTGAGTTACCCATGCAGACGGACCTACGCGCAGGCGGAATGCGGACAGGGCAGGCAGAATGGCTGGAGACAACTGTTTTTCACAGTACATAGGTGACTGTTTATACAGCCTGCAAGCCAGAAAATGGAAGCTGTTTCAAACAGCTCTGACACCAGCTGTTATATGTGCAGAGGTTTATGGCTGACTTTACAGCAGAACTGACTGCAACTAGCAGAAGATGAATACACCCCCGTATTTCATATTTTAGAAGAAAAAGAGACAGACTACAGACAACTTAAAGTTTCTATGAAAACCAACAGTTTTAAACAAAAGCAGCGTGAGTTAATAAGGGGGAAAGAAAAACAGAAGCTTTGTTCTAAAGTGGAAGCATAAGATGTGAAATTTCAAAATCAGATGGCTTGGTCTGTGATTTCTTTCATTTAAATGAATTGATCTGTTGCTAAACTGCCGCTCTTGTGCCAAGAAACTTTTAACTCTTTCGGCTCAAACCTCCCCATGTTTTGCTATTTTCTCTCTCCTCCCAAGCATACTAAGATTACATCAGAAAGCAGAAATTAAAAACGAAGTGGGAAATA
>VFFE01007210.1:278497-392309 GCA_008921705.1 Burhinus oedicnemus
CTCTAGCTATTTAAGACTTCCTTTTATAAAACCTAGTTAGAGGTATATCATTATTTTTAAATGTTACTCTTTGCAGTCACACTTATATTTTATCATCGTTACATGTGTCATTATCTGTGTGTTTCAACTGTGTAATTTGAAGATGAGGAGATGAAATCCTTGCAGGGGGTCTGAGAGTTACTTCCCCTTGAGCAAATATTTTGGGATAATACCTACCATTTGGTGCAAGCTAGTGCATCCCCAACAAAAGGAAGAGCAATCCTTTTACAGGTCATGCTTTAAAGTCACTTAGAGAAAGGAACTGTTTGGAAGCATCCAAAGAGTAGGCTAAATCCCCGGCAGAGAAGAATACCCCACTTGTTCCTAGCTTGTAGTCAAGCCACAGCCATCTAGAAAAATCTGTACAAATACCATTTGCTTTCACTGGAAAACTGTATTCATAACGAGTTCAGTTTCTCCCAAGGAGTAAAAGATGGGGATATATCAAACTGTTTCATGGTTGGACTGTAAGACAGAAGACAGTATGTCTTATTTAATGAGCTACATGGAGTCACAATTACAACAGACCTGACAGAGTAGTAGTTGTGGACCAATTAAAGGTTTGTATAATGTGATGTAAATGCAACTCAGGTCATTTAATTTAGGAGACCATTTTCGGTTTGCTGTTTCTGTAACAGATCTACCTTGCTGCTACTAATGGCTGTGGGGATTTTTTATTGCCTCATCACTGCTGTCCCCAAGTGACAGGCAAGTAAATGAGATCTACTCCAATCTCTCCTACAGCAGGCCAAACACACCCTCGTGTTACTCGTTGGGCTAGGTACATCATCAGGTTCCAGGATACTGTAAGGCACCAGTAGTGGGATGCTACCACAACCCGGGCAAAGCAGCAAAAGACCAGAAGTCTCAACCTCCGAGTCTAGTCTGGAGTGATGTCTAAAACTGCATTTCAAAGGCAACAGTCAGATGTATCATGCAGCCAGCAACAGGACACGTAGAATTTCAGTTCCTGGCAAGCAACAGCCCCAATTTGACCTGAGTTAGACTGGACACTGTACTTGGAGTAAAAGCTGCTACACTGTCCAAGAGCGGGTCAAGTGCACAAGGTAGTGAACGGAGTCACACATGTTATGAATGGTTTGGGTTACATTTTTCACACCTGTCAAGGCCTTCTAGCAAGAAATTTTGTCCTCTATATACCCCATCTTAGAAACCCTAAAGAGAAAAATATCTACCTTCTTCCACCATGAAGTCAAAGCTGTGACGAAGAGACCAAGATAAGCAAAGGCAAATTTTAGACAGAATAGCAATGGTGGGAACAACCTTACACAGTTTGTAGGTGAACAAAATATGGGGGGGACAGTCAGGGATCTTTTCTTCAACTTCTACTGTCCAAACCCAGTTCACAGGTGCTTACTGGAAAAGCAGGTGCCATGTGAAAGTTCAATAAAGGAAAACCAACTCCAGTGTCCTAGGCTGTATAATGCACCCAAGGATTTGCAATTTTGCTTTCATTACCAAAGTGCCACATCATGCCAAGGGAATGCTTTTTCCAAAAGTGTGGGGAGCGTGGGGAGGTGTGTCAACCCATGGACAACCATCTTCATTCGGACTCAGCCCATCCCGGCTAACACTGGGAGGCGTGCAGCGTGCTGAGACCACAGCGGGTGCACATGCAGCTCACCCGGGCTGCCCAGCCCTATGTGGAGCTGCCACTGCCTGCCACGTGCCCCCTGGGCAGAACATGTGCGCACACCTACGCATTCCTTCTGCATTATTCCATGGGAGGTTCATTCCTTTGGCCACCGATTCACTGAGCTCCAAGCAAAGCAGCTCTCTGAGAGTCAGCGCAAAGACAGAAAGCTTGACTGGCATCTCATCAGATTTGAAAGTCAGATATAAATCATGTGAGAAAGAGGTTTCCTTAAGCACTGCTGTCATGTATATATGACTCCAAACCTTCAACCAAGAAACACTACACCCCAAAACAGGACAATTGATTCTGTATCTTATTCTAGACACACAAACCGACAAGTAGGTACAAATGAATTTAGTATGAAATAGATGTTGACACACCTGACCAAAGTCTTCATTCAGCAACTGTCTTTCCCTCTTGCCTTCCCTCCTAACATGAAGCTGGCAAGTGTCCATATCAGGTACCATGGAGACAAACCTTCACCCCAGTCTTCTCCATCAGATTGTGACTGTCAACTGCAAAGTCCTTCTCCAAATAAGTGGATTCCAGTAATCAGAACTGCTGCATTTAAAACTTATTAAAATACAGCTACATAGGCATGCAAAATTGATTCTTCTTGGTCAGCCTTTTAGTGTTGCTCATAGACATTCACTCCTTGGGCATCTAACTGAACCCAGAGGAAAAATGTACCCTACCTCCATTTCCCAGTGCTACCCCTCAGCCACTCTGAACCAGGCTGTTTCTCACTATCATCAGGCTTAGTAAATACCATTAATCATTGCGTCCTTCAAACTTGTCAGAGCTTTTGTGCCCTTACTTGTAAATTTTAAACGGCTTCCCCCCTGTAGCTGCATGGGGCTAGAGTACTACTTTAACCCTAAAATTAAGACTTTCAAAAAATTACCTGTGTCATCGATCAGGAGCTTTCAGTATTGGAAGTTCGCTACTGAAATCATGAGAGCAGAGCATGATGTTTTACAGGCAGAGAATGGAAGCACAGCGAGAAGGAGTGATGTTCAGAGGCTGACAGAGGAAGTGCACAACACAGCCTGGAATTTATCTCACATCTCTTGGTTCCAGTCCAAATGCTTAAACCACAAGATCATCCTTCAGGCCTAGGACACCAACCAAATCTTTAACTCTCGTGTTGTAAGATCCTGAAGCATTTTCAATAATTGTTTTTTAGCAGAGGTGGCCTCCAGCCTAGGACAGGATCCTGATCTGACTGCTCAGTGTTCAAAGACAGAGAGACAGAGTTTGGGACCTGTCTGTTGGAAGACATCCCACATGGTTTTTATTATCTGATTTGGGCATTTCACACCCCGGACATGACGTAACACTCCACATATTTCTGCCTCTGTGCTATGACAGTTTGCTGGGATCTGAAAATGGTAAAAGAGATTTTCCAGATACAATATTTTACTGAGAGAGTATCCATCACTACCCTTTCCCTGTACAACCTCAAAGAGGAAAACAATGAAATAATTAGAACTTTAGGAAAACTCTAAAGTAGTGAGTAGAATTTCAAAATAATTTGGAAAGAAAATATTTAGGCACAAACCAAGAAGTTTTCTTGGCGAAGATTTGTGGGGAGAAAGAAGGGAGGTCTTCTACTGTCCAATACACTGCTCTTCAGTAGCTATAAAAATACCGTAACCTCATCTCTTTTCATCACAGAACCAGCCAGAAAATAAAGTGAAACATGTTGATTATCATAGCAAGAGCGATGGCTTGGGAGGGAAAGAAGGAGGAGTAAGAGACATGTGTCTACATGCATAACACCAAAGCAAGGAGGGTTGAAGCGAAGCAGATGTATCTCTGAAAGCAGCCCGTCTTATTGGGGAGGGTGGGAAACCTCATGGCCACTTGTCCGTCTCCTCTTTGGCCTGAGACTAGAGAAAGGACAAGCGAAACAAATGGGTTCACAGCTTAGCACGTATCATAAAGCCACCTAACAGGGAAAAAAAAATACCTCTTTCAGCTTCAAACGACTTAAAGAGAAATTGTTCCACCACTTCAGCTTTTTGGCTGCATGTCCCCTTAGAACAGAGCACAGTCAGCATTTTATCTCATCTCCATTTTCTAAATCTAGGTCACCTCAATCCGTGGCTGTGCTGCTAGTGATGCCTCTATGATTTGCCACAGCCCTGGCTTGAAGTAAGTCAGCAGCAACTTAGGAAATGCTAAACAGCAGGCAGTGTCTAACTAGCAAATGGAGGCGGCTTCTTATAACCCAGTCTCTGCACAGTCACTGAAAGAGATGGATCACCTGCCTTCAGTGATGGCTCACTTACAGAGAAAAGCCTTTGGGCCCACAATCAAAAGCGAAGAAAATTCACCTCTATTGCTGCTGGACACAGCAGCAGGAGAATGTATCATTCATTACCACCGTGCTATTCCAGTATGGCTATAAAACTTGCCTCCGGTAAGAGAAAACAGGGATGGAACAGACTGAGAAAGTGGTTCACACGCTGTTGTCAAACTGTCTGGAGATGCCCTAATGTCTCTCTTTGAGATGCTTGAAGACCTAAGACCAGCATAATTGCAGTCAAAAAGTGAAATCTGAAAACAGCCCTCGCAGTTCAAGAAATGTAGTCTTTTCCCTTTCCTTGTTCGTGTGGGATTGTCCCTTAAAAAGGCCTAGAGGAAGAACATGTAGAAGATGGTCTCATTTGTCATAGCAATGTCTATTGCTGCAAACTGGAAGAGGGAGAAGTGCTTCAGACCTGCTTTAGATTAGGAAGAGACAGGAGAAATAAAAAGAGCATCTGACACCAAAATAAAACTATTTTGGTCACTGCCATCTCTCTTATTCTAAATGAAGCAATTGTGGGCTACGTTTGTTTTGCATTCATAATTAGCAGACAGAACAGATGGCAAAGGCGTCACTTAAAGCCACACGTCCGACAAAATAACCCAGGCTGCCAGTGCAATTTTTCACTAGGAACAAGGAATACTTTCCCCTCTTCTTCCCATTGAAACGTATCCCAAAGAAATGAGGCCAGCGAATGTTTGCATCAAGTAGGGGATTCACCGCAAAAAGGAATCCATTGTGTTTTGGAGTGTGTTGATTACTGGCTGAGTGAGGAAGAAAAGGGCAATAGCAAATGGATTGCTAAGGGAACAAAAAATAGGAATGGAAACTAGCAATACATTGCCAGCAATATAACAAGGGGCTCCACTAAACATATACTCTCTCCTCCCTTTAGTCTTGTGGTTCAGGCATAGGCTGGAACTCAGGACGTCTGTGTTTCATTTAAAAGACAGCAGAATAGGAGAATCTTTATCACTGAAGGTATCTGTTGTCCCACACCCATACCCGACTCCTTCTGTATTAAATGCCCTTATCCTCTCAATACCTACCTCGTTTATGGATACTGGAAAACTCATCGACAAACAAGCAAGGCACAATGTTTAATGCATCACCCACTGCATCCAGACAGTTCATAACCACGGCCAAGAGACACTATTTCACTAGAAATCTGGAGAGTGAAACGCACGTGTGGCACTCCCATCCTATTTCCTCTGCCACAAGCACAGGCAAGGAATGAGATAAAACGAACCCAAACCACATACTACTTGCTGAAAACTTTAAAGCGCTGTTACTTGGGCTACTGCATTGTGTTTGGTTTGTGACACCCAGAATACAGGTATGTGAACATCTCAGAGGAAGAACTTCTCTGGGGAATCTCTCCTGACAGCCCATCTTGTGTGACAAAGTCCCTTTGTTAAGTTCTTAACCTCCTACAAAGCCCCAACAATTTAATCACGGTGAATATGCCTGCTTGTTGGAAAGAAAAAGGAGAGACAGATACTAATACAGTTTCATTCCTTTTATAGCCTTGGGAGGTCCTCCGACAGCCTTGCTGATGGACTACAAGAGGATTTTGGCATACCGTTCTCTGAGCACTACGGATAAGCTGTTCCTAGCATGCATGACTGAGCAGTGTCAGGACACAGACTAATAGGCAATATAATAAACATCATGAGCCTTGCCTCACTCATATTGCAAATGTGCTAGTAATGGTGAGCTTCCACAGCTATTGCAGGCTCAAAACCTCCCCTCTGATACTATTAAGATGCTAATAATTGTGAGTCTTGTCCAGCTATTGCAGCCATAGGCCTCCTCTCTCAGATCCTGCAAATGTGCTCATAATTGTGTGCCTCAATAGCTACTGCAGCGTAGAACTCTGCTCTCTCTAATGCTGTAAACACACTAATAATAATGAGGCTCAGTACTACCGTAGCCTGCTCAGCTGATCCTCAGCAAAAGAACAATGCCTAGAGAAAGACCATAGATCTCTAGGAAAGAGCAGAGGCTTAGGGAAAAAGCATAGGTGTCTAGGAAAAGCATAGACCTAGAGAAAGAGAAGAGAAGAGGTCTTTGAAGAGAGTTAAGTCCCTAGGAAAGCACGTAGACGTAGAACAGGCCTCAGCAGGACCCAAAGCTACTATCTCCACCTCCTCGTCGTGGTCAAAGACCCTTCTGAAAAGGAAAGCCTCTCTGCGGAGGAACACATTGACTAAGCCCCATCTATCTGCCAGGTGTCTGTCTCCATTAGGAGCGGGATGGACAGGCTGCCTTAACACAGCCTTTTCAATGAGGCTCATGGGATCCTGATGATGCTTTGAACAAACCCCTTAGCAGTTCTCCCTCAGGCTTTTCCTTCCCTGATTAAGCCCCCTCGCCCCCAAAAGCATGCCTCAAACCACTGTGAATTAGAAACATGCAACTAATGTCAGTGCAGAGGCACTGGTATTCCTGCAATAGGACTAAGGCACGCTAACAGAGGTGTTTCTTCCTACAAGGCAGCACAGTAACTTTTTCTTGGGCAATCACAGTGGAAAATCTCTCCCAAGCCTTCCTGCTCCACTCACCATCTACTGATGTAGGAAAGGGCTCAGAACTTTCAGCAAGTTCCACAATATTTTCATATATAGGATTGAGAACATTAAACTTGAAACAGAGAAAGCACAGTCACAGCATTTTACGGGTGAAAGGACTTAATACAAACCAGCTATTTTAATGCAAGATACAGCTAATTCATCTTCCCAAAGCAGATGGTTCTAACATTTTTGGACACCTTGTTCCTATTTCCTCTCTGTTGTATAGTGGAGACTTAACTTTGTTTTTACTTCTTTCCACAGTTATCTGATCATTCATAAGCAGAGAGTGTTGTGCAAGAAATGGGCTCATCCAAAACATCAGTGTGACTTCCCCTCAGCTTCAGCCTCAAATGACATTTGCTTTTTGTTACCTCCACTAGCTCTAAGCCACAAAATCTCCCTGCTTTTGCTAGCCGCTCAGTAATCCAAGAGAAGGACCCCTACATGCTAAGCCATCAGGACACAGCCCAGGGGTATTAAATACCCTCCAAATTTAGAGCTGGACATTGGTCCACCACCGTAACTTTTAAACATTCGGCCACTGCTCTAAATTAGGAAACTGCTCCACAAATGCTCCTAGAGCTGTTTTGCACCTACTGGGAATTCTCTTTAGATTTGTACGAGAGGGAATAGGTGCTACCAGTATACTGCCCTCACCATATCTGCGACTTGCAAAGAGGCCTGTAAGAACTTCACAGCAGCTACCACTGTTGCAGGTAAAATTCACACTGAGAGAAATCTGCCCAAGAAAGCGATTCTCAATTATCAGACTCAAGCCTTAGCTACCCAGTTCACTGCCATGCATAAAAATAAAATGACCATGGCCAATTACATGCAAAGCCCTGAAAGCAGATCACACCATCCTCCATTTCTGCAGAAGACCAGTGGTGAGAATACCAGGGAAATGGAGAAGACCACGTCGCCCATCTAGGCTCTCCAAACCTTAGAGTTCAGTGCCTTAACCAGCTGGCTGTCAGCTGCTTTCTCATGTCAGGACACACTGCGCTTCCTGCTAAAGTTGTGGATGAAAGATGGAAAGATTCAGTGCACTGAAAGATGGAGCACAGCTCCCTGACCTGCTGCCTGTGGCACTCACCTGGCAAAGGAGAAAGCTGGGCTCCCATCCCTGCTTCAAGGACTACGTATACATTCAGCATTAAATAGTCAGCAATTAAAATGCACAAACAGTCCTCAAAGCCGTAATCTCAATATACATAGTCACTGAAATAAAACATTTCACTTGTCAAATCATTAGTACAATCACTGGAGGAGGTAGGAAGGTGAATACCCGCCTTAAGACCTTGCTTCTGTCAATACTTCATTATTCATGCGAAGTGGAACAGCCTTAACGTAGGCTGGAGTTTAGCATACTTTCCTGCAAGCTGGATGGGGTTCAAATTTCCTAAAGATAGGGGAGGTAATCGAACTGGGGCATCCCACATCTGAGGTGACCGCACTGACTCCTGAGACGCTTGATGAAAAGAAGATGCTACCATGACTGCTGCTGCCTACTGCTCTTCCTTCATCTCATCAAATCCAGCCTTTAAAGGCTGGATTTTGCTCTGAAAAAAAAAAAAGCTCTGCATTTTGCTTTGTCAAAGCTCAAGGCAAACGATTATGTTAAGCATGAGGAAAAAATGGTGTGGGGGTAAAAGATTCCCTTGGAGGGGGTGGGGCGGGGGGGAATGTAGACTTTTCTCCCTTGACTTCCTGATGATCCCACTGATCTCCCTTACTCCTTCCGCCCTAAAAATAGCCCATTATTCATGCCATCCAGGAACAGATTAATCCCACTGAAGTCAAGGGTAGTTATAAGGCTTCTGACAACTCGGTACCCTTCTAATTTAGGCGCCAATTAATGCAGCAGATTAACAGGTGTCAACATATTCATGTACAGGGCTTAATAAAAGCAAAAGGCATTTGGACCGAGAATTCAACAGTAGCAGGACAAAGCTGGTACGCTTAATATACAAGCATGCACACACGTTACTCATCAGTTTCAAGCCATGTTATCATGCTATCTACACCCATATGTGTTATTCACTATGTTACACAGTAGGCATATGTGCATTCAATATTTAATCTGCAGTTGCACTCAGGGACATCAGTTAGACACATGTTACATCTTTTAGAACATATATAAGTAGAGAAGTAGAGAGAGAGATGAATCTCAGTGCAGTGAGAGGTATTTCAAATCTCCAAAGGTGAAGCTCTTTACAAATGGATTGACTGGGTCAATTCACCTTTATCTACAGGGCTCCTGTAAGTTTTAAGCACCAGCTATTACATGGTGTCATTCCATTTCTTCATGGTGGGAATTTTACCTGTTCTTTATAATACCTCTCACTTCCACAGCATTAATTTTTGCCCATAGGCGAGATTCTCAGAAGTACCATAAAGTACGCAGCTACCTCATTCCTACTGTCTAATTGTAATTTCAAGAGAATGAGGTAACCAATCCCACAACCAATAAATTTATTATCATTGTTCAACCCAATTTTCCTCCTTTCTTTTCATTTATTCAATTAAACCTATTCACATCGATGGTTTTGTATTAATGCCATGCATTTATGGCACTTTGAATAACAATTCCCACAGTGAGAGGCAGCTCTGAACTCCGTCTTGAATTCCAAATCTCCTGCTGGAAAGACCCTACCTTGAGATGAGATGTCTGCAGCCAGTTACCAGCTCAGGAAAGAAGGGCCATGTACTGCTACTCGCAATGCACAGGCTCCTGCTAACTTCTGCAGTGCTACATACGGCACCTTCGTGGCGTTCGTCAGGCAGGCTGGAAGTCTCCCAGGTGTGTTTTTTCCACAACTTCCTTCTAAGCTTGGGCAACTGGGCTGAGATACCTTAAGAATGCCTGAGCAATTCTCACAGCCTCTTGAAAATCAAGCTTTTTATTGATTTTCGCATTTCCAAGCATGTCAGAAAGCCTCCGGACTGCGTATTACCAGTCACTTTTGCCAATGAGACTGTGGTATTGCTTGGGGCTTGCAAAATGTAGATAAACATTATCCCAACATTAAGACATACTTTCTTATAAAAAGTTTAAGGTTCCTTTGGCTTTCTTTCATGCTGTTACTATAAATTCTTTCCCAAATTTCTCAGCAGGGCAGAACTCAAATCCATTTAGATGTACCCATGCAGTAATAAATAAAATAATAATTAATAGGTTACTTAGATAAAGGCTTTCCATCTTAGGGCAGAGGAAAGTATTAGTTAATTAATCATCAAGTTGGCATTAACTTATCTTTTGGCACCTACAATACAATGTAAATCTAAAATGAGCAATAGCAGGGGGAACAAAGAAATAAGAAGCCAACAATAGTTTTGGAAATGGATGACAAAATCCAAATGTTCTGCCTCACCGCTGCTAAATTAAGCACAGTGTTATCAGTGCAAAGATTAAAAAAAGAGAGATTTTCCTCTGAACCTGAAGTCACACTTCTTAGCCGCACAGGACATGACAGCAGTAGTGAAGACAAGAGAATTCACTCACCCTGAAAATGAGTGGAAATAAAAAAGGATCTGTTCAGTTCTTGATTTCTCAAAACACAGTTCTATAGAGTAGAAAAAGAAAGAAGGATGTTAGTTTATTGTACGCAGCAGATGAAGAAGCGATCCCTCACGCTCCTTCCCTTCTAGGCACCATCCAACCCACCTTTGCCTTGCTCTGCCTTCAGCCGTTTTCCCCTGCAGGGCACAAGGCAGGGGATTACAGCCGACCTGCCTTTTTTTATACTGCTAAGTGAAAAGAGCTCTAGCGAGATCCTGGCTTTAGCCGAATATTGTTCTGGGAATTATTTTGGTGCAAAAAGGATGAGAAAAATTGTTTTCCCACCTTCCATCAGAGGCTCTCAGCTGCTGAACAAAGATGAAAGATCCTCACGTGGAATTGACTTTTCTCCAATTGATTTTGTTTAGCTTCCTTTTGAGTAAAACTCACTCTTTCAGAGGGAGGTCAGTTGCAGAAACACACGCATAATGTTCAATGTATGCATCAATTTGAGTATTAAGGGATGCACGGTCCTCCCATGATTCCTCTACCTACAGCCTCCACTGTCTCTGCCTTTTACTCTGTATGCGTAATGAAAAATCAGTTAGGTTCTTATTTGTTCTGTTACAATTCTCTGGGGTTTTTGCAGAAGCAAAAGATGTCTCTCAACATCTCTGCCCATATGACACAGCAATGACAGCACAGAAGACACCAAAAGGGACATTACACTTCCCTAAACTTCTTGAAAAATCATTTATTCTCCTAATTAACATTAAAGTGTGGGAAACCTAGGCCTTAATTTTTAAACTGCTCCAGGGCTTTCCTATTGTCTCCTATTGCTGTTCATTTTTGATAGTATTACTGACTATTACTACTACACCGGACTATAAACTGGCAGCCTCAATTCAAATGGATCCAAAGCCCATCCGAGCCTGAACACCTCTGGCTACAGACTTTTTCCGAGACCTTGGCCAAGCCATGTACTCTTCTGATGCACCAGTTCCCCACCTATTAAGGCAAGACAGACAGCTCTGCTCTAGCATGGCGATGCAGTGCTGTGGGGTGCTTGAGTACCATGGACCTGGAAGTTATCTAGGCAGAAAGATGCAGAGATATGCTTTGATGCTCTCGGGCTTAAAAGACAGATCTGCTCTAATGGTTTAATCCTAGTCTTTACCATTGACCCATTCTTGGTAAAATCACTTAATCAATCTATATCACCACGTATTTCTCAGATAAACATGATGACGTGTTCCCCTCAGAGGAAAAAAATACTGCTAAAAAGAAAAATATTACATCTGGCACTTTTACCCCAAATCTAGATGGGAACCTGCGAGGGAAATGATTATACAAGTTTCTTCCAAAACTACAATTAATAAACATTCAGCTCAGTTCCATGTCAAATGTTTTGCAACCACCTCTGGGTGTTTATTTGATCAAAGTAACTGTGCTCCTTCCTGCCCAGGCACAGGCAAATCACTGCCTGGTAAAGGAGACAGTAGGATGGATGTGTACTTTGCTCCTACAGAAAGCCATTTTATTACCAAATGAACTGGGAATAAGGAAAAGTAGAAAGACAGCCTTAAACTATCTTTACTCCTGCCTTTAATTCAAGATATTCTAAATGACATTTGCCTACAGTGACCTCCCAGGAGTCCCTCTATCATCCAAGACTCTCTAGAGTCTATAAACCCAGTGTTGCCAGAAGGCATGAAGGCACCTGATACAGGGCAGCTCCAGCAGCAGCGTGACACCTGGGGAAATCATGGTATTCCACAAAGCCAGGTTCAAGAAGCAAAAAATCAATGTATTTCTAATCAGCAGGGCTACTTAGGCACAGCATAGAGCCCACAGCTGCTCAGAGAGCCCCTACAACCTCATCTGAATGAAAACGTGTTACTTCCACAGATCCATATACTACCCTTAATATTCTCTTGCCTTCTGTTTCCCTTTTGCCACCAAAATTATATGAAATCCGCCAATTTAGCATGTTCTGGTCAAATGCACAAAACCCGCCAAGACCTGGTCTTAGCTGCATCCAAGTCGATTCAGAGGCTGCGTTTTTCCCCCCCAACTTATCCAGCCACAGAGACTCACAAATCCACAGTAAGGAGCAGTAAAATGTTTCTGGATCTCTAAAGAAAGAGAGGATGTAGTTTTAGGTGTCGGGGTTTTTTTTTTCCACTGAAACTTGCATTCATTAATTTCATTTCAAGAATGAAGTCAGATTTTTTTTTTTAATGTGGCTGGTTATTTGACGAGTGAAGCATTAGATTTGTGAGTTGTTCTGCAAGCCAAAACATGCTCCCTTTCATTCATAACACTGAGCTGCTCTGCGTTAAACAGCCGATTATCATGAATGAAGTGGGTGTAACTTCCTTGAAATCCTCCAAAGACCTGTCAAAGCAGAGCTACTGCAGCTCAGTTTTCTCCTTGAAGCGTACAGATCATTGGTTTAATTGTTCCACGCTGATCTTGAAATATGCTTTCTTGGTTCAAAGCATTAGGTGGTATCATTTTTTGAGAAGGAAAAGGGAAGGGTGGAGAATGGTGCCTCAGGATAAGACAGAAAAGTGGGTATATGTCTCAACCATCAAATTTAGATTTTCTTCTGGAATCTAAATTGAGCTTCATCCATTTAAAAGAGTGTCAGACAAAACCTTACAAATCAACGCCCTGGCCTGTTTTGCATGGATAATCAAGAGCCGCTGGCTCTTTTTGTAAGAGGAAACGCTTAACCCTAAAGAGAAGAGGATTGATCTTGATGGTTAAAATGCTAGCCAGCGACTTAGAAAATTTAAATTTGACTCCAGGTCTGCCATTCTCCATCCCATTCCAAACCTTCTGGGGCTGCCCCAGTGTTACCACTTTTACAAAGGAACATGCTGATATTTGCAAACTGTGATGGTCTTTCAGCTTAGAGACTGAAAGGCTGCACATACACTAATAAATAAATATACTACAATCTGTGCCTATGAACTTGTTCAATATAAAAATCTTTCCAAGGAAGGCCATTATCCTTAAGAAAAAGACCTGCAGCATCTCAGCTATTCATCTCATCACACTTAGGACACCAATGGATCGATCTTGACCAGTAATAAATTGTGATAGTGCCATTGACTTGGGTGGACCCACTAGATATCCGATCCACATCTGATTTTTAACGTTTTTAAAGTCTGGCAAGCCAGAGGTGACTACAGGAGGCTCAGTAAAGAGAAAGAGAAACATGAGTACTAACATGCTTACAAGGGTTAGTCTCAGGAAACACTGGCGAAAGCGGCACGAGTGAAAACTATTACAATTTTTGTATTTCAGCTCAGATTTTCTGCTAAATTTCATTATCTCACCCACAACCAAAAAAACAACAACAAATCTTGATGTTAGTTTCATGACAACAGTTTTTACACATCTCTTAACAGCTATAACACTAACAAAGGCTGGCGCTTTTGGAAAAAAAGAAATATTTGTCCAGCATTTTGGAAAACTCAAAACTTGTAACACATTGCAGCCAGCTCCGGAGACAGCATTGCTTCCCACCTGCTCCTGATTCCTTTATCACCTCCCCACAATGAGGTGATACCCCCCTGGGAGCATTCACATTTGACTGGAGACTGTACGCTACTGAAATGCTGTCCCCTCTCCTTAAGACCCCAGTGCAGTAAGCTAAAGGTGCCCACAGCAGGGCAGGTACTCTACCAGCTCCATCTTGTAAAAATCTGCATCTCCTCCTTGCTTATCAGCAAATGGAAATCACTAGGACCACGTCCCGAGGTATTATTCTGCTCCCATTAGAGCAAGCGAGAATTTTGACGCTGGTTTAAAAAGCAGCAAGAGCTGGCTGACACACAAGCAGGTCTGACAGGTTGCATTTTCATTCTCATTACTATTACAGGCATGAGGATTCATTTCTATTTATCTTTAGCTGGCATTCGGTCCTGGATTTAAACTGCATCTGTGGTTGCATTGCTGTGAAATGTATCACTACTTATGACTCACACTGCAAAGGACACATTTGTAAACTGACCCACCATTGACAAAATCCTCTCTTTCTTCATTTGTAGGAGGCGAGATGAGGCATAGGTTCCTTGTCTGATTCATTTCCTGAGGAAATTTTTACTCTATGCATCTTTTTCAGTCCTTATTCAGTCAGAGAGTAGTGAAGTGATTAATACAAAATCCATGCTTGACATAGAGTGGAAGGAGGATTCAAATTCTTTTAAAATCAGAGCTTAATTAATTGCTTAGAAAAACAACCCATTGCCAAAAACGTGGGGGGTTGTTTTTTGGCTTTTTTTTTTTTCTTTTCTTTTTTTCTTTTTTTTTTTTTTTTCAGTTGAGAAAGCTTTTTCAGTAGAGAAACTAATTACAGGCAACGGCACACAGCAAAGTGCACGAAGGACAAATCTGCACCTTTTGAAATCAGCCCCTCGGAAGGAAGAATTAGCGACCTGGACAGAGCTCCAGGCAACTCCAGCTCTCCTGCGTCTGGTGCTTGATCTAATTCACTTACAGCCAGCTCTGGTCCTTTCTCACAACACTGCAGAACTCCTAGGAGAGCTGGATATCTAACACCTCTGACAAACACAGACAATGATCAGAAAATTAAAATTGCCAGAAACAAAAGAGAACACAAAGAGAGCCCCGAGGAAACTGCAGTAAGTTTCTTGACAATTTTTATCTACCTGATTATTCCTATCAAGACAGTACTAACCAAGTCCAGATCGGGATGGGGTGGTGAACAATCCCCGGGGCTTGGAAGGCTGTTCAGAACTTGGCACTCGGGATCGGACTCATTTCTCCATCCTTTTAGGGTGGACAACGTTAGCCTACAGGATTAGGGAGAAAAATGAGTGTGTCCTTTCCCTTCATTTCTTCTCCCTCTCTCTCTCTCTCTCCACATTCTTCTCCTCTTGTCTTTCTCACTGCGAGCACTGAATGATGGGATTTTTGACATCAGAGGAAAGTCATCCTTTCTCCACTCCCCCAGCTCCTGTCCGCTTCCTCCTTATACACGTCTGCTCGTTTACGTACTATATCCCCACTCAAAGAACGGGATCAGCTGATCCGACCACAGCTTCATCTAACTAAGCATCCTAAATCCTGCCCAAAGTAGACCAGACTGACTGGTTCATTCAGCCTGGCAGCCTGCTCCCAACAAGCCTTTAAAGCACATTTTGTAACTGCGACATAGCTGGCACCGACTATAGCAAAGTCATTGTTTAGTCAAGGTAAAGTGACCTCTATTTACTTAGACAACTCAGCTGCCTACAAGGAATAACTGGATTCGAGATAAGTGAAAATTTGCTGGGAAAGTTTCGCTTTGGCTGGGCTGCTGCTTACTACAATAAGCTAAATGTTTGGGCAGTTCATGCCCTTTCTCCTGCAGTTTCTTCAGCCCTTTGATTTATTATCTGCGACTAGACAGCAAATGACCCCATCCAATTTCAGTGAGTCTGTGGTAAGCCAAAGACAGAATAGAGACTTGTTCAACTAAGTATAATTTCTGATCTCCAATAAATACCCCCTTGATTATCATTAGCTGTCAGGCACCTGCCATAAGTTGTTTATTCATGTATTAAAGAATAGCATTAACTGAATCTGGTCTTTTTCTGCATGCAGCTTCTCATTTTCCTCAAATAACGCCAGGCATCAGTGCAAGAGCTCAAGTTAATTCCAGTTACGCTTTAGGGGACGGTGACCGGGACTGGGCGCAGGGTCAGGATAAGGGCTGGTGGGAGCTGAGCACCACCCCAGGAACCGCGTACGCAGTGACTCAGGCATGACTCTGAGTCACGGCGCTTCTCCTGCTTCCTCCTTTCTCCGGGGGGCGGAGGTAGGAATTTCCTGCTGGCCCATCCTTGTAAATCACAACGTCCTGTTGCAGCAATGCTGCTGGGAGGGTCAGGCAGCGGGAGAACTGGAGCTGCTGCCCAGTCCACCTGCTCTGGACAAGGGGAGATGGGGGGCAGTGCCCCACTCTGGCACATACACTGGGAAGAGGGCAGAGAGATACCACAGGACACTGGGTCCCCTTGCTCCACACTGTAGTTCGATTTGCAGAATAGCCCTGACACCTTCAGGTACCTAACAACTGGACTGAAACTGCATACTGCCCATCCAGCAACCCAAGAACCCAATTGTCCTCTTACAGACACATGAATTACCCTAATATAACCCAGGTAATTTCTCTGCCTTTCTTCAAGACAGCACCATAAGTGAGAAGAGAATCAAGTCCCTAAATGCCCGCATGGCATCCCCTATACCTATGAATTTGAAGGTGAAAACCAAGACATTTGGTGGAGGTTCTGGGACAAAGCTAACCATTAAACACCACCCTGTGAAAGTCTTCCCAGCTGTCCTTCAAAAAAGTTCAACTTAATTACAGCTGCAGCTGGAAGGATTTCACTATCACAGAAAAACTCAAAAACATGGATGAGCTGTGCCTGAGAAAAGCCAATGTATAACTGTGAGAAAATGGGCCATGCGTAATTAGGAAGGAAAGGAAATGTATTAGCCTTGTGAAGACCCATGTCCAGAGCAGACCTAACCTGTTTGCTGGTGAAAATCAGTGTTTGGAGTAAGAAACTGAATGGTGGAAAGGAAAAGAGGGATGCCGGCAGAGACACTACTAAGCAGAATTCCTGGTCATACTCCAGGGATGGTGAGACAGGACCAAGTTTAGTTTGCACCAAACACATCTGCAGGAGGAAAAATGAGCTCAGTACACCATGGGAGTCATTCCTTCAGACTGCACACAAAGAACTGGACTGACAGACAGCACTGATTTACTCCACAGGCTCACCTGATACACAGCCATGTTGTACAGTGCTTAATCACTTTACTTAGAGTAACTGTTAAGTACCGCACAGTGACAAACAATATTACACAGCAACATTAATAGCACCTACCACAATAGGATTACATCCCTTCAGCTATACTGGTATAGTTACATGACTTGCCACCAAGTGTGGACACAGTGGGTGGGACTTTTCAACCTCTCTCTATATATTTTCAATCATGCACCTTTACACTGGTTTAATTTCATCACTTCTAGGGCTAACTTTGCTTTAGCTACTGCAGGGAAAAACAGCACAGTGTTCAGCCAATGGAGACACAAAGGCACATGCACGAAGGGAGATTACCACTTCAGACCAGGACCGTTAAAAGCATTTTATGACACTGATACTGGAGAGGGAGTTTGTGGACAGTCAAAGCTGAATGGATTTTGGCACATTCGTTAAGAAGTATGGGTTTTGAGAGAGATCAAATGGTTCCAATCTGACTTTCACATCTTATCGGGAAGACGACGGCTCTTGGAGCATCTTCTGGAGCATATCATATCCGGGCATCAAAGACTTCTACAAAAAATTTTCACGAGAGTTCTTCTGTCTACAGATAGAAGTATAACCAAACGCAATGACAAGGAAATTAAAGCTAAGTAGACTTCGACCAAAAATAAGACACTCATTTTTAACAGCCAAAGGCAATTAACCCCTGGAAGTGCTTCTGAAGGACAGTGGGTGGTTTTCCATCACTCAATGTTTTAAAATCAAGGATAGATATTTTTTATCTAGGCAGATGCAGTTCAGACAGGGAAGTCTTATGGCCAGCATCACACAGAAGGTCAGAGCAGGCTCTGATGAGGATCCTGGCTGCCTCCATAACCTACCCAGCCGTTCACCTACTGACTCCCCAGCACTGTTCTTGCAGTACATAGCCTTGTTGTTCACAGTCAGTCTGTTTCCCCACGGATGACCAGACCTGACCCTGCTTAGATTACAAAAGCTAAAGGGTTCAGAAGTGAGGAAAACAGGAAATCCAAACAGTGAAAATCTCAGCAATAACGTTTCCTAACAGAGACCTTCAGATCTCACTCTCAGCCAACAGCTGTCTTTGTGACATCCAAAAGGGATGATGTTTAGCGTGGTGAAGACTGTCTTTCTGCCATTTATTTTTACCCTGTTTATTTTTCTATACTGCGACATTTTCCTCCATGTTAAAATCTTGGTCATAAATGAGGGCGCTAATCCAGACCTAAGAAAACATACACAAATGCACCTACTCCATATGCTTCAATTACATGGGCTCATAGGATGCAATTCCCCCTAAAGAAAACCAAACCAATACCTGTGCACCACTTAAATTCCCCTTTGGGCCACAAAATGGGATTGAATGCTGCAGAACCTTTTGATTTCCAGAGAACTGAAATGAGATGACCTGTAGCTTAATTTATTGCACCACCAAGTCTGGCACTGCAAAGCAACTCAAAACATTATCCGGTGGGGAAGCGTGAGCAAAAGCTGAAGAGTGAGGAAAGCTTAATTTTGAAGAAAAATATCATGTTTGTTTGCTTTACCATTTCTGCATTTTAAATCTTACCCAAATTTCCTGACCTAATATCACATACACGCAAATCACAAGTATGCCTGTGCTATTCATGTGAGCTCTGTGGGCCAAATGTGTGGGTGGCATAAATTGGTGTAGCTTCTATGCCATTGAGTCACAAGTGAAGACCTTGTCCTAGGTCTTTACACAGAGTGTTATGGGAATTTAAGGAGGTTGAAGAGGCATTTTAAGGTCTGGTTGGTTTGCATTCAAATTTTAAATTTCAGCCACTTTTTTAGGTGAAATTTGACTTTTCTCCCTGGCAGTACAGGCAGGGCAGGTTTTTGCCATTACACTGCCATCTAGTGATGCGAGTTTGCAAGGCAAAACAGCTGGCAAAAGATGGCTGACCAACAGCAAGTGTCTGAGTCAAGTTCTGAAAGGAGGGTCCAGAATGCAATTAAATTCAATTAAACAAAAAGGATTGCAAAAGGCATACCCAGGAGTGGCCCTCAACCATTTATGGGAAAGATAAGCATTATGGTACATAAGATAACAAAACGCTTACATAGAAGCTCATCCATTATCCAGCTGTTACCCATGGTAGGGGACATTGAGGACATGCAGTTTGCAACTACAAGTCTCAAAGTCCAGCTGCTCAGCCGATACAAGCTGCTATTGCTCTACCGATTTATAACTGCCAAGCTTACGTTCAAGCAAAGCCTGCACAGTTTTTCACAAGAACGACACTCTTGCAAGCGCCTGAATGCCTCTGGCCATGTTTCTTTCAGCTTTACTGGATACGTTCCTCAGTATAACTCCCTCCTGCATTCAGCTTAGTTGTATCAGACCACCTGGGCCAAATTTATTCTCTTTGTAATTGATTTCAGTGGTTTCCACCATGGACCATTTTGATAGTTTCTATCCACAGCCATTACTACAGTCAATCAGCATCCAAAAAGGATTGACCAGGGAAGCACGTCATATTGCTTACAGAAAATCCTCCTTATAATCCACATGCTCAAGGACTGGACAGCAAAGTTAAGGCTTAACATATGGATCTGAAATGAACTGACCTTTATGAGTTAAAATCCCAGTCCTGATGTTTTACTCATCGTGAGGATATTTGTCCTCAGTGGTATGTGTGTCAGAGGGCGTGAAAGTGAGAGTGTCTTGAGGTTAACAATTGTTCATACTCATAGTGGATGAATCATATGATAACACCACAGCAACATCCTGTATAATTGTTGGGAGCCTCTATTTCTGGCAGCGTGTCCCTAGTCTGTCTCATGAGTAAATGTTATTTGTGCTTTACTATATAAAACCAAAACCAAACAGAATTATACAACGGGACACTATTCTGCAGGCACTAGCCAAAATCACAAGCGGCTAATTGAGCCTTCAGTTACCCACTTCAATGATGAATTGTGTGATGAAGTTAATAGGGCTGAGATGGATATCTCTGTTCTTCATCTGATTAGTACATGAGCAACTCTCCACATGTGAGTAACAATATTTGTGTTTCCTTAGCCACAATTGAACTCAGTGGGACTATCACATACGTAAAGATCTGGGATGTCGCTTGTGAGGCAGTGGGTGCTAAGGGAACAAGCGTTATATTGCGGGTCAGAAGATTTATGTTTTCCTTCTGGATGACTACAAGCAAGTCACTCCCCCCTTTTCTCCCTCCCTTTTGTCTGTTCAGACCTACAGTCTGCAGGCTTCACTGCTCTTTGAGCTGCACCAAGAGGACGCCCAACTGGCTTCGCCAACCTAAACACAGCCGTACCTGTGGAAAGCAAAGCACAACACGGCAGGCAATGCCAGAGCACCACAGCAAGTCACAGATTTAGAGCAAACACCCCGGGATGCAGTAAAAATACCAAGTACCTGTGCCACCCCTAGCACACAAAGGCACCAATCCAGCTTGGATGCCCTGTGCTGGAGTTTCAAACACACATCGTTATGCCCTAACCACCACAGCTGCCTGTGGCTGTGGCACCGGGGGCAACACAGATCACATACTCGGCCCCTTCGGGTTGCGTATACGGCTGTTGTGGTGCATTCCTCCCCCAGGAAATGTTTGCTGTAGGCACTCTTGCAATACGCACGCTTAGGGCAGAAGCCAGCTCTTGTTTGTGTTTGTAAGGTGATGGCAGGATTTTGGCCCGCGGTTTGTGACTCCGGTTCCGAAGCGCTAACGAAACACAACGCACTGGCAAACGTAGCTCATGTTTTATCCGTAATCACAGAAGCTTCAAGGCAACTGTGGTTGGAACACCCAGGGAAAAATCAGGCTAATGGTGCAACAACCTTTTTGCGTGGAATAAAACTAAGAAAAACCTTTAACTCATGTAAAACTACCCATTCAAAAATCTTGGAACAAATGGTTTATTTCTCAATAGAAATAACTTTTTGCTTTGACATTTACTAGCTCTACTATTATATTTTCATATATTAAAGAAAAATTCAATATCGACAAAGAATCTTTTTAATCCATCTATAGTGAATACATATTATATTTTTTAAAATAGTAAATATTTTGATGAAATGCTAAATTCTGTTCAAATATATCTTTTTCTGAAGGAGGAGACGGACAGGTAGGTGAAAAGCTTCCTCCAGAGAATTTCAAAGTATGGGCCTGTTTCTGAAAATAGCTAAATTTGAAATCCTTTGCAAGAATTATCTTCTGTTTAGCTCTAAAAATAACATACTTCTAAAATGCCACCCAAGTTCACTAAATGATTACCGCTATTATTTTTTCATTTTCATTTGAAACACTTACATTCAGTGTTTTAACCACTACTTGCAGTAGAAATTTATGGGATATTCACACTAATAAGAATCAGTTTTACAACAATCTAGGGGATTAGCCACACATCTTCCATTAAAACTAGAGTACCCTGAACTGCTTTAAATTCTCATGAGATTAATTTTAAGAAAGTCTATTTAAAATTAACATAGAAGTGGGCCAATATTGGAGTGTGGGATCTGAAACCCTTTTCATGGCAGTGGAAGCAGATGGGAATTTCTACATGTGCAGCACCCAAAAGGCACTGCTCTGGATTCTGAAGAGATTTTAAATTATTTAATTCGGTATAAAAAAAAAAAACCAAAACCAACTCCCCAAACAAACCCAAGCAAACTACAATCAAACAAACAAGCAAATGAGAACATCAGCAACAGAAAGCAGAAACACTTTATGAAGTTAGGTTTACTATTTTGGCTTCAAATCTTCAGATCATTCGCTCACATTTTGCTGCTTTCAAATCCCAAGCCTGAATCTGAACCTGGGTGTAACACAAACCCCAATTCAGACACTGCCTCCCTGGGCCAAAGGTTTCAATAAACCTCTCGCTGCAGGACCGGCCGGCCCGAGCATTCCTTGCTACAAAGTAAGAAAAAATCCCGTCAAATTCAAAAAATATCTTCACTGCTGCCTCCTCATTTCCTGGCTGCAGCCGAGATCGGAAATAGCTACATTTCCTGAGCAAGGCTGTTCTCCAGGGAATGACAGCCCGTCTGCAGCAAGCAACAACCACTGGATGCTAGGGCTGGACTAAGGCGTCTCAGCCGATTTTAAATCTGAGCCGGAATACCAGCGCTGCAGCATTCATGCTTAGCGAGGGACACCTAGGATGATAAGGTGACAGGGGCAGGAGGGAAAGTGGGAGGAGACACAAGCAGCAAAACAAGATGGAAATATAAAAATGTGTTTAAGAAGAAAAAAAAGGAAAGAAAGAAAGAAAGAAAGCAGAGAGAGAGAGAAAGATAGAGAAGAGTGTTATCAACAGCCAGAGTCTGTGTTCAGTGAAATCAGATGTTGCTCCACAGCCCCCACATTTTAAAGGAGAGTCTCCTTGGTCTGTGTTCTGTATGTAGGGTGTCTATTTGGTCCTGGTTACTTTGAAGGGGGTATTTTCCTGCAAAGTACGGTCACGTTCAACAAGAAAAGCAATTTATTAAGACAACATGAAGGCTTGGTTTTAGCAGAGTGGGAAGAGATTTAATAGCCCAGAGGGAGGGAGTAAAGATGGATGAACACAGATTACTTCTGAGAAACTCTGCAAATAGGTGGAGCGATTCACAATCCAATAATAAACCCCCCAGGGAAAGCCTTATCTTTCCTTCCCGCATTGGAAATCCATTCTTCCTTGGCTCTTTGTGGCCAGGCAAGTCTCTCATTATCCAGAGAGGTGTAACGTCCAAAAAAGTCCATATACCTTTCAGGTAGTCATCTTAGATTGCTCTCGTCAATAAAGAAGCTAAAGAGTATTTCAGAGTTTTTACCACATTATCTTTGCAGTGTCTATGCGAAAAGAGTGCTCATGGTTGCAGAGGTTGAGAGACAGCTTGAGTCATGGTCACCTTTTAGCTGTAACCATCTATAAGTTGGGTTTCAATCCTCTTTTACGTGCTTTATATCACAAATAAAGGGATACAGGCACCTGTGGGAGTAAATCAACCAACCCTAAAGCAGAGGGAAATTATAGACACTACCAGTTCTTTCCCTGAGTAGTAGCTTGGTCTAGACAGCAGGATTTTAAATGACTGAACTTAGTCAAGAGAAATCTCACTGACAGAGGCAGTTTAAGGAAAAAAAATTAAAAAAAGATATAAGGGCCTAATGCCCAATGTAATTAAATAATAATATCAAAAAATGGCCATCAGTGACCTAAGGTCACAGAATGAGTTTGCAGCTGTGAACCACAAATTCCTGAGAGCCTGTCTACAAAGCAGCAGGCTTGGACTTGACCTCTGCATCATCCTACCAAGAGGATGTCAGTTGATAAAACTGTGCCGAGTTTAATTGTTGAAAATATCACCTCAACCTAACCAATGTATTACTCAATCAATCTGCTGAGCCTTCACAATTTTTACCCACAAAACAGCTTTGCTTTGGTAATTATCAATCACTCTTATGCAGAAAGGTTCCTCCAATTTTTTTAACTACTCAATCCTTTGAGAGACAGATGAATTTTAATGATTTAGATTATTAACCTAAAGGTTGATCCAGACTGGGAGGAACAGAATAATTTGTTTAATCATTATTATTATTTATAATTATTTAACATAGAGGAGAAAAATATCACCTTAAATGTCATCATGATGCTTTTTAATTGCCTCAGATGAAATTCAGAATAATCATTCCTCTGTAAATGTATACAGATCTAATTTTAAATACCCTAAGATGCTGGATATTTATCTGGAAAATGCAAAGAATGCATATTCATTACTGTATAGGGAGTTACAAAGACAGAAAAGAATTGATCAACCATTTATTGAAAATTAATTCTTTTCCCAATTCACAACTGGGCTGTAATTTGAGGCAGAAAAATAAGCTGAGCCAGGTAATTTTTCTTATTCATTCATTCCAGGACTTTAGTATGTGTCCTTTATGAGGAGGTACATTTTATGGATGCGTAAGAACATACTTTTGTGTGACTATAATTCGTAATACATATGTTGGGGAGTTATCTGCATTTAGAATGGTCACACTGAGGGATGCCCAGCATACGGGGAATTTCGGTATATGAGGAATATTGGTACCCAGGACCATCTGGGGAGTCTCAATACACAGGAAACACATGAGACTCAATAGTTGCAAAGGATTTTTTGTTGTTGTTTTAGTTTGGTTTGGGGTTTGGTTTTTTTTTTTTGCATTCATGTAGCTACTTCAGGGAGATGCACATGCATGCAAAAAAGTAAGTTTTGGGATGAAGGACAACTCTATGTAGGGCCAGCATCTTAAGGGAATGAATAGCATAAAAATGGGATATGGGACTATATGGGGAGGATTCAGACCCATCTTGTACAAACACATCATAACTTAGCGATGATGCACCCAGCGTGAGTTACCATCAAATTTAAGTAAAACGGAAACTGTTTGGGTTTTTTTTCCCCATTGGAAAGATGGTCTGCTGTAAAAAAGCCTCAGAAAACAAACACAAAGAATAAAGCAATCATCTTTTCATGTTTTAAAATAATGGCAAGCTTAGAGCATAAAGACAGTCATGCCAGTAATTCTGACTCCAGCACTGAGCTGATGCTTTAGGAGAGAATACAGTTTACTTTGCACCAGGTCTGGATGCAGGACTGTGAAACTAAACTAATTCAGAAATGCCATAACCAGCTGAGCTAGCAACACAAGGAATAGTTTGTATAGAGGTAGAAAAGAATAGTCATTCTTAAATGGGGGCAATGATGAAGTTTCAGTACTATGGAGCATTAGGCTACCCCAGATAGACAGGGAAAAGATCTTACTGGTTCAGAGAAACAACTTGATACCCTCATCAAAATTCTCAACTAAAACCAAACTCCAGCACCTTAGTACACACGGTGTCTGATTCACTGGCCCTGATGCTGTCCGTTTGAGGCACCCACAAAGCCACCCACAAAATCTAGCTCCAGTGTGAGCTGGAACAGCCCTCGAGACCAGTGGTCCCAGGCTACAGCAGTACAGACAAGGAAGAGCTCAAACCATCAAGCAGGGTCCATCAACCACTCCATCAACAACAGCCTTGCCACCAGGCTCCACATGCAGAAACATCACTGGTATCTCCTGGCCCGCCCTGTTCATTCCTGCAGGGAGCCAGAGTCTGGGATCAGTTTGTAACCTCAGTCCTCCCGCAGTGAGACAGTCTCCAATGACACACCGTGGTACCTAACACCACCCTACCCACCAGCTGCAAGGGTGCACTCAATGACAGCATCTCTGCACTTGAAGGAATAGCCTGCTTTCTGACAGGAAACCTTCTACAGTAGATAACAATTAAAGAAACAAACAAAAACGGGAAGAAAGAGATATCAAGTTCCCCTGTAAATTAGTAAAGGATCCAATAGTCCAGTGCCAGGTGAGAGGGTAACGGACTTCACTACGGAAAAGCTCCTGGCTTTGCAGGAGTTGCAGGAGGTACCCTACATTTTGCCCTGGTCTGCCCTATTCATGCTTCATTTTCCAAAGCCTTTTGTTTTCTAAGCTGAGTTAGATCAAGGCCTCCCCATTTCCCATCACATCCATGTCTCCATGCCCCTGCTGCTGCTATCAGAGCTGGGGCACAGGCACTCTAAGTGCCTCGTCTCGGGGAAACATTTGCATTTTCATTGGCACAGGTACAGCATTCAGAATTCTTTCAGGCCAGGCCAATTAAAACAAGCTGAAAACTGCTGAGTGAAGCAGTTTCAGCAAGGATCTGCTTACATTCCCCCTCTGAAAAAAGCAGGGGGCCCACTTTCTGTAACTCTCTCCTTCTCTGCACAGCATGGGTTTTGCTTTTTTTCCCCTTCTTCTTTTTTTTCTTTTCTTTTTAAGGTGGAATAACTTGTGCCCTTTACACAGTGGCTCTAAGAGATGGATGGCAGAACTTGGGAATGCAGCTTCATTTTAAAATCAGACCCCAGTCCGTAAGACCAAATTGAGGCATGGGAAAAAAGAAAAAAAAAAAAAGAAAAGAAAAGAAAAAAACCACCAACCCAAAAACTGGTAACTCTCCACAGATTAACACACTTTACCTCCTTCACAAACCTCGCATGGAATTTTCTTAAAAAGGAATAGAGCCACATAATTAGCAATCAGTTGAAGCCCAAGGCTTTTCTACCACCACAGAGACTATTCAATGCCTACTGGCTCTACTAACACACTCTTGGGTTTCTTTTTGGACAGCCTCTTTCAAACCTCGGATGTGTTGTAAATGCATACTGACAGGTTAAAAGATACCATTTTTATACCCCTGAGCAAAACTAAAAAAAAAGAAAAAAAAAATTCCCATCCTGCTGGCGCTGCTTTATTTTATATTGATAATCCTCAAGTGCTAGAACAGGGCACGAGGTTCTAGGAAGGATGACCCGCCTCGGCGAGTCCCAGGGAAGGAAGGACATGTGCTCCAAAGGGTCAGGTTTCTGCACGCATCCCCTTATCCCAAGAGGCTGGCAAAAAACTGCTAATGGCAGTGGCCTTACCAGAGCCAGCTCTGCTAGTCACAGTGGCCACCCTTCCAAACGTCTGCGTGCCAGGAGCCAATGTCAAACGATGACTGCCACAGAGAAAACACCTGCAAATGCCCTTGCATCAATCTGGGGAAAAAACGGGCTAATCCAGCAGAACAAACCACAGCACATGGATTTGCATTTGTTTTTATGTCTGAGAATGATGCTTAGAGTTGGGCTGAATTGATTTGAAACATGCATCGCATGCAAAATTCAGATCCATTCAGAGTTGGTCTGGATTTCAAACAACGCCAGGACCCAGAGGGATCTGAATCAAAATTTCTTTCTACCCACTTTCACTTAAAATGATCTCACCTTGATAAATAAGCACTGGGTTTATACAGCAACCTACACAATACAGCTCCCATCAATGCCTGTACAACCAGGAGTTGCCACAGTGCAACTAGAAACTAAATCATAATGCAACATTGACACATAATCTGCTCACCTAATCATCACAGCATTACTAATATGTTAATAAGAGAAGCATAGAAGAAACAAAACAGGTGACAGCTGGAGTAAACACTGAAAGATTCGAGACAACAGAAATACCAGATTTCTTAGATCATCCCTGAGAGAAGACAATTCTCTTCTGTTCTTTTCTATTTGCTTTCAGAGCCCTGTTCTAGGAACAAGCTGGCCCAAGGGACTAGGAAACTAGGACATCATGACTACTCTGGATCAAAATCCTTTTCTTTTTCAAAGGCTGCCGGGATGCCCTCTTCAGTGACCTCAAGCAGCTCAACTTGTCACCTGCTACACAGGTGACTACAAAGGCCATTTATTGATTTAATTAGGGCAGAGAAAGAAAAGACATAATCAATCCCTGAAGTACATGGAACATGCAACGAGCATCCTGTGATCCCAGCTCTGCCTGTTTAGAGAATGTGGGATTACTGATCTTTAGAAGTGTGAGCAGATTCCCCAACTTCAACAATAATAATAGATAACAGTATCTGACATTCACATGGCAACTTTTATGTTGGCGTGTCCTGAAGTACTTGAAAAGACACACAGCTATACACCTCTCCCTCCTGTCCTGCTTTACAGCTCCACCTCCACGATGGCCTCTCTTCTCAAATAACCTGCAGGTTGAAACAACCCCCATCCCTTTTATCCAAAAGCAGAAACGTTTTTTATCTTTTAGAAATCTTTCTTACTTTCTTTCTCTCACCAAGGACCCTCATTTAGCCTCCATTTTGATTCATCTCCCCACAGAAAAAGCAAACAATAACAAGGAAACGCATATTAAAATATCCTCCATGCAGAGAACTCCTCTCAAGGCATAAGCCTGAGAGGAAGATGAACGGGTGATCTTCGATGGAAATCCAGGTACCACAGAAAAGAATATAAAGAAAATCTTTGCGACTGAGCTATCTTGGCGGGTCAAAGTTACCACCCACCTGGGACACTTGGCTTTCTAGTGACATTTGCTAAGGGCATCACCCATGTTGGGATTCCCCCAGCTGCGCCCTCCTAGGTATCCTTTCTTCCTGGCCCACAGGGGAACAAAAAAAAAAGAAAAAAAAGAAAAAAAAAGGGGGGGGGTCAGGAAACACTCACTTGGTCATGTCCTGAGCAATTCCCAAGATGCGAATGAGCCTAGGCTTCCTGCTGTCCCCTCAAATATGTTATTTTCCACTCCCACCTTTCTTCCTCCTACTTATCTCCCTCCCCCCTTGCCTTCTGAGGCTGACTGAGTCAACTAGTGCAGATTAGATGCCAAGCAATGCAGTCTCTGTACAAAGATTCAACTCCCACAGACAGACTAGAGAGATAAAAGCAGTCTAGTCAAACACTGTCCAGAGACAGCACAGAGAAAGCTGGGCTCCCAGTGGCTCTGACTGGGTGATGTCTTGAACTGGTGATACTCCAGCAACTGAACTGCAAGGACTAGAGGTATAAGCACTTCTTTCTGGTGCCTACACTTAAATACAAATGAAATGGGTCAATTTTTCCAAAATAACCACTCTTTGGAGATAAGATCAACCCATGGAAACCCTGTTTCAGGCATCAAAGACCTGCTGCTCAGAGGGGCGATGAAATGGCCCTCCTCTTTACACCACTTCACCGGGACCTAGCACTCCCAGGCAGATAACGACAAACACTATGCCATGCAGAGGAGCACTCATATTCCCTTGCTATTGATACAGTCAGATGCAGACACACCTTTATCCAGTGCCAGACACACAAAACCATTTCCCCTGCCACTGAAGTGCAAGAATTTCTACAATGCAATATAAAGCCCATTTAACAACGCACCCGAACAGCACACAAAACTGCAGTTAGCGTTACTGCAGCTACCTGAACCCACGCAGAGAATCTGTGGCAGTTTGGAAGGTAACGTCCCACAGGAAACATGGACAGAGCAAAACCTGCTGTGACAATACATACTGTGGGTAGGCAGACCTGCCGATCTGCAGTCGTGCCATTCAGTCTACCCTTGTAATGCTCTCCTGTCATTGCCAACAAGATTGGTTTCCCCTTCAATGATACATAGAACATCATGGCATCCGTCGGGGTAAACAGTTTGGTGGCAAAGTGCCTGTCCCATCTGTGGACCTCCAAATGACCCTGAATGCAGAGGTACAGAAAAGCTTTCCACATTCGTTTGGCCCATCTCTGGTTACACGATAAGAAATGGAGTTGACACAGCAATATAAACATTATTACTGACAACGTTAAGACAGACAGTGGGTGCAGGTCAGGCCGTGGTATCCAGGGGATACTCTATAACAGTAGCTGTCATATTTATCTCTGGCTTCTTCAGAGCCAGTTTTAGTAGCTGGAGACAGAGCACACAAAAGGACTATTCAGTGCAATCCATGATCTGAAATAAAACAGATGCGTTGTGGAAGTTTGCAAACTCCCCAGCACAGAAGGTTGGCAGATCTCCGCTCCGTAACTAGGGCCCATCTTCTTGGCAGCATCAGGAGCCCTTCCGTAGCCCTGGTGCCAGTGGTACTGCTCATGCTGTTTCGATGAAGGACAGTCTGGAGGACAAAGCACTTAACTTGGCACTTAACAAGGATGCAGAACTAAACCAAGGCTCAGAGGCCACCCGAGCTTTTAAACACTTCCACAAATTTTGGCTGGTAAGATAAGGCTTCTTTTGCTTTTTCCTCTGTTCTGGCAAATTTCTGAGCAGAATGGGAAAGCACATTGCAGCAAAAGCTATCATCTGACTTGCTGGTCATTCTACTCTATGTTAAAAACCCAAGAGGGCAAGGTGCAAAGAATGTATATAGAGGTCAGATTTCAGAGACTGAAGCGTGGCATGAAGCAATTATGAAGGTCTAGTAAAAGAGGATACAGTAAATCGGGTACAAGATCAAGGATTGATTTGAACAAGGTCTGTTTTCTATCTGGAAAGCGTAAGGGAAGATACAAATGCTTTAATCGGGGGAAAAAAACCCATCCCACTTTGAAATGAATTTCGTACCCGTTTTAAGACCAATCCAAAAATGCTTTTGTTCGTAGCTGGTATTTCAGGAATGAGTACAACCAAAGGCACCTGGTCTGGTTTTACGGACTGAAACGCTTTTGGAAAGGAATCAGATACGATTTGGACAAAAACAATGGAGGCCCAGACACAGAGGCTGCCCTGGGAGGGTATACCAGCTGTCTGCTCAGTTTCAAACCTCTAATCATATTCTTGGAAAGAAAGCAAGGGGACCTGTTAGGGGTTGCTGAGCTCTGTGCTCGGGGCCAGGTCCAGACGGTGGAGCCAGTGAGCACGAGTCCTCCCCATGCAGAGGCGGCTCCATCGCCTCAGACTTAAAATTCTGGCACGGTAAATGAGATCGAGCCTCTGAACAGACACCAAGGACTGGGAACAAGGCAGAGGGATTAAAAACAGCAGCACGAGCAAAGATGAAATACTGGAACTCAGGAGAAGAGCGGGAGGAAGCTTGGCAGTGCCCAGATAGGCGAAGCACCTGCTGGCATCGAACGGAGAGGACTGCTTTAGCAGGCAATAGGTCCCACCGTCAGCCAGCATAAATCAGCCCTGCTTCTCGCTGGCAGCCTGGCTGCGCTCAGGCACAACCGTTTTACAGCCCCGCTCCAGTGTGGATGGCTTGATCCCACAAACAGAGGCAGTGCACTGTATTAATGCCATGTGCAGGACGGATAGCAGAGGAATCCAGGCTAGCGGTAATGAGAGCCCTCCCACAAAGCAAAATAAATCCTTGGAAAGAAACGTATAAAGCTACTACCGAGCCCTCCTTCAACTCTTTAAATCCTCATCCCTGCTTGCAAACTACCCAGCAGCTGGCAGACTGCAATGCCTCTGCTCCACAAATCATTTCATGAGAACCTGGTATTCTCTTTTTCAGCTTAATTGGGCCACGCACTGCCTCTCTGTGATGAGTGGCCACCACATCTTGGCTTGCATCCATCCCAACAAGGCGCAGGCAATTAATTGAGACCCCTTGTTAAGTGCATAGTCTTCTTGGGCTCCACAGCAGATCAGCAGCATCTCCAAAGGTGATTCAGCCCACCTCATCGACTCTGAGAGCTTTGCGCAACTAACTTAGGTACTGGTGTTAAACACCAAAAAGTAGGTGGGGTGAATTAATCCAGGCTTGTGCACGCATGGTTCTGATGTGGATATAGGGCCATTTGTTGCTGCGACTAAGCAGTAAAATGCCAAACGTGGCTCATACCAATTCCACCTCTCACTAATATGTTTTGTCAGCTCATCATAATCTTAAAAGAAACCTTTAAGTGCCGGGAGACATCCTGGTTTCTAATTAGGCTCAGTCAGATTTTGTGGCCTCATATGCCTATTTAGTCAAGTTAACCTGGCTCATGCTGTTGCTTGCTTTAAACATATGTACTTGAAATCAGTTTTTCCACTCAGAAAAAGATAACGTCTACAGTTTCCTCCACTCAGATAAGCTTAAGAAGAAAAGAAAATGAAGTAATGTCCCTGCCACCCAATATACATGTGGTTCTGTATCCCATCTCCGCAACAGCTCCCAAACCAGGACACCCCATACTGAGATCTGGCATCTTTCTCTGCAGCACATGTAAAAGCCTGCCCAGCAGTGCCCCGAATCCGTCCCCTTTCCGCTATTCCCTCGGCTCTCCCCTGATCAGCGGGAGAGACAGACACTTTCAGAGCAATAGTCAATCTGCCTGAAGTCTTGAGTCGCCTTTTCCACCTATTTATTTCTCTCCACTCACCCAAAGGGATTCTAGGAAGCACAGGGCTGTGACCCAGGGGGCCCAGCCACAGGCTTAATGTTAGACAGAACCCGTCTCCAACTAAGGGAGTTTGCACATACAAGAGAATGAGAATTGCTCTGGTGCACTTACACTATAAAACCCCACGCACCTAAAAAGTTTTCTGCCTCAAAGTAAGCCACAAATATGAAGCATGAATGGTTTACACTGGCACCTGGTCTTCTCAGCAGCTGAGTATGCATAAACCATGTTGAAGTTAACTAAAGGAATGATCAAAGCACCAGGAAGCCATCCTAAAACTGAGCACTGGTTATGGGAACTGTAAGGAACTTAACACTTCTAAGCAGGACAAGCAAATCTTGACTGCCAGATTAGGGAATAACTTCTCCTGAAGCCATCCAAGACAGGTTTGCACCAGCTGCAGATCTGGCTCTATCTGAAACTCTTTCAAAGAAAGCAAATTGCATTCAATTTCTTAGGATCTGCCCCAGATTTAGCTGCACATTACTGGCACCCAAAGACAGAAACCAAAGCACAGGATACTTCAAAGGGTGAATCAGAGAGCAAAAGAATTCATGGATTTCTAGGCCATCACAAAAGATTTTGATAAGCTGCTGTTCGTTACCACTATTATTATTTGTATTTTCAGAGATGTCATAGTGTTCTCAGCACTTTGCAAACAAGCCACAATTCACAGACTTTTCCAAGCAGACTACCTAGTGGGGTTAATGCAAAAACCCAAAGGCCATCCAAAAAAGCAGAAAATCCAAAGCTGACTCAGTCTGCCTCACTACAACGCACTTGCTGAAACTTCTTTTCATCAACCATTTGCTTACTATAAAACATTTGATCTAGTACCATTTTTAAAATCATTTAAGCCTTACAACTGTGTAATTACTTTCTGATACAAGTGAATTTCCATTGTGGCATTCTTATCACCTTTAAATCCATGTGCAGGGTCTGACTGAGTTATCTTGGGTGCCACCCACAAAACTCTGACGGTGACTTCAGGGAAAAGGTACTGACCTGTCATGGTGGTGACATGTATAATGCACAGCACTTGTGTTCCCTTTGAATACAACTTGAACCTCGCCTCAGTAATCCTTCCTTTGCGGTGGCATTCCCTTCTCATCCAGCTGCCAAAAGGAGATCTGAAACAGATAGAATTAACATCCATCAGTTATGGTTGGCTTTTTCCTGCTAAGCATCCAAAAACATATCTTAGATAAACAAACAAAACAAAACACTTGGCCTGAACCAAATCCTGGCTCCAAACAAACCTGGATAAGAAATTTGTAGTTGGGATCTGTCATATTAAATCCAGTGAAGTATTTTTACCTCAGATGGGTCCATTACTATGATATCTGGATGCCAGCCCATTTGGTGGGTTGGGTAATGGCTTTTGGCATCTTCCAGGATGTGGCCCAGAGGTATGTCTGCACTCTGGGGTCAGGGACACTCCAGTTGTGTCTGAGAGAACTAATCCAGACCCAGAAACAGTGACCAGGACAGAGGAAGATGCCTTCAGGTTGGTTTTACATAAGCATTCTAGCTATCGGGATCAGAGCATCTCTGTGACCCTGTACCATGGCTAACTGAAGTCAGGACTAGCTTTGGGATCTCTTTCTCCCCACAGACATGCCCTTAGGCCTGGACACATCTCACTTACCTTTAGGGACCTGCCTGAGGTACCTCAGGTGGGGGACACCCCCAAGGCACTCATGCGAGGGAGGTACCTTCGGAGATGTCGATCCCTCACCACTAGCTACAGTGCCTTAGGGCAATTCAAGCCAAATGGTCTAAGCCAGCCAGTGCCTCAGATCCAGCTCTTCCTTTGTGCTCAGTTATCCTGGCTGCTGTTTGGCTCACACCCAAAAATGCAGCACCTTGGGAAGCCTGCAACCCAGGCTTTCCAAACAGCATTATCTGCAAAGCTGTAAGGACACATGCATATCTTCACTTCTCATACACCACATCTTTCCTTCCCATTGACTTTCCATCACTGCTTTAACTTCCAGGAAACACAAGGGATTTGCTGTGGCATGTGGGACTTGAGGGCAAGACATGTTGCTAAAATTGCAGAGGGTGAGAGGCTGCAGAGCTCTGAATGGGCTGCCTTGTCTTTGCAGTTTCCACTGAGCTCAAATTTTGCCTAAAAGGGATTAATTAACATTGGACAACCCACAGCGGTTCCTCATCAGCTCTGGAGCAGAGGAGCCCATCACTATGGTGATATAACATTGAAGGGCTGGGTCCAGAACGTTATTCTGGCAGGAAGACGCATGCACCAGGCCAGAATCTGAGATCCCGGGTGAGCTGGTTGTAACTCTGGTGGAGATACTCCAGGCTTACCCCAGTGTCACTGAGATCAGCCCTGGCCTGCAGCCTTTGAGGAGAGCTCCATCTTGTCGTGCAGATGGTTCGCTTTCTAATTTGGAGGGGCTGAATGACTTTTCAAACCTTTGATTCCTGACTGATGCATTCACTTCAGGAGACAGAAAACTACAAAATCTCAGCATGGAGTGACTCCCGTGCTTTCTTTTTCTTTCCTCCCCACCCCCGCACCCCCGCCCCTTGTCTTTTCTTTTCTTCTCTCCCTGGACAGTTTTATAATTTTGGCATGCGGCCAGAATGTCTGTCCTTATTAGCTTGGGCTGGCTGTGAAACACCTGCAGCCCATTATAGCAGGAGGATGAAAAAAATCAGTTGTCATAGGTAAAGTAATGACCACTTATTTCTTTGTTTTAACATACTAAAAGGACAGTGGACAGGGGAAGCAAAAAATGACATAGCTTTACCATCACACCTGCCATTGACTGGACTCAACTGTAGACACCGGGTCATGTTTTTATCTGATAAGCAACTCCAATAAATTGCTGTCACTTCACACCAGCGAAGGTTCCAGTTTATTCAATATGACATGCACTTGCTGCATTTGAATAGTGCCTTGTGCACCTTTTTTAATTTATGTCTTTATTATGAACTAAATAGGCACTGGGAAGAAACTTCCCTCTGGGCAGGTTATAACTAGACTGCCTACTGGCATATCCCTCTAATATCCCACCTGGTCCTGGCTGCAAACGCTGCCAGATCCAGCAGAGGCAATGGCCTCTGCTGGCAAGGCAGCCAGGCAAAAGGGCTTCAGGATGGGACAGACACTTCCGAGTCCCACGGGCCACTGCCTCAACCAGAAGAAGGGCTGCACATCCAAAAGACTGACCAGGGTATAGGCAGTGAAGCAGAAGTGGGACTCAGGGTATCACTGGAGCTCTTGACTCTGGAGCTGTGCAAAATACAATAAACATAGAAATTTCCATGATCTAGGTACATGGCGACACTGCTGAGCCAGTGAGAGGCAATATTTCCTCACCCAACTCAGCCTACAGAGCTCCATCTTACCTCAAAGACCAGCTAATTGTACTTCTGCAGGACTATCCATCTGGAGACGAGCCCTACTTATGGTTACAAAATCCTGCTTCAAAAGATGTATTTGTACACGAGGATAGCTATTACTCAGAAGAGGTGTTTGGTGCCTGCTAAGATGTTGACAGTAAAGAGATCAAGACGTCCTTCAGATCCCCTACTGTTTAGCAGGGCCACAACCAAAACATACCTGGACTGAAGGAAAGGCCACCATCAGACCTCCTGGTATGTATGTCTCACTGAAGATGCACATATCGTCGTAGGGGATGCCAGAGAGAGAGGATCTGGGAGGACAGCTAGAGGCCTAAATAATTTATCATGCTCTTGAACTATGACAACAAAGTAGGTAGCTTAAATGCAGCTGCAAGAGTTTAGCTACTGAAAGCAGACTCGCTCTCTAAGGACTAGATGGTATTTCAATCCCAACAGCCCATTCCGTGAAAATGCCGCTGCTGGGATGTCAAGAGATCCAGAGCTCCTTCCAAAACTTTGCTGTTTTTTAATCAAACTTACCTGTTTAGCTGCAAGGCAGTTGAAACATTTACCCCAGCAGCTGACTTTATTTTGTTCTGCATCAAGTGGAGTGCAGCCATTTTTAAAAAAAAAAAAAAAAAAAGAAAAAAAAACCAAGAAAAACTTGTCACCACAAGGGACTCTGCCAAATATTCCCACTGCTGTCCTGGAGCACAGCAACACAAGTCTGCTGTTGCACATAGGTCTGACTATTTGCATTTTTAATAATTCAAGAGTTTAATTAGTATCATGGCCTTAATCAGAGGCTGAAAATACAGCTGAAGTCATCAGTGCTTAATTAGTTTTTAAAAAACAATCTGCAGTCTGAAAATGTCTCTACTAACATGAAAGTCTGTCCTTAGCTTGATGCTTTGGGGTTCAGCTGAGCTGAACTGGGGTTCAACCTGTTGCTTCTGATTTCCTGTGCCAGCACACCTCAGAGTAACTCAAAATCCCCCCAACAATACCAAGCCAAATCAGTGGGCTTCCCTGCTCATTTCTATAAACTCTTCTACAGCTTTCTTGAACTGAACTCAGAAAAAAATGACCAGATTGAAGAGAACATCTTCAATTAATCTGGGTATGTCCCACAAGTTGCATGTGAATTTCCCCTCTACAGCAGATACAACATTCTTAGAACATCAACAAGCATCACCAGACCTTCTTCAGTCAAGTCAGCAGGAACACAGTCCTGAGGGAAATAACTATGTGTGGCCAGAAAAATCACCATTTAGTAGTGGGACTGCAGAAGCTCCCTGTGTGGGAGCTAACACTGGTCCCTTGCAGCCCAAGTTGGGTGGTGAAGCACAGGAGGTCTTGTGCTCCTTCCCTTCTCGAGTGCAAAGGATGGATGTGGTCTCAAGGGGAATTAGCACCGATTTGGGCTGAGGGAATCTGAAGCCCTGGCAACAGCCATCCATTTACTCACTGGACAGATTGATAGCATTGTACAGGACATCCTGGATGAACTTCTTCAAACAATATATGATTTAATGGTGGGATTCATCACCACCCAATGCAGTGGAGGCCAAATATATAAACAGGTTCAAAAATGGATTAGCAAAATTCATGGAAGATAGGTCAATCACAGACAATTAAATATGGTAATCCGGATGCAACTTCCAGTTCAGGAAGTTAGTCGGTCTAATGCCCTTCCACCTCTGATTTACTTGTAAAAAGGAAGCCAGAAAAAATCTCCCTATGCCAAAACTGTCCCTTGGCTCCAAGCATTAGCTAGAATCACAATAAATTCTTTTTTTTTTTTTTTGGCAGGGGGAGGGGGATATTTTTTCTTTCAGTAATGATATTACAGCATGCTATTTATTTCCCTCTGCAGCTCCTGAACCTCTGTGTAACCTCCCATCTCCCTGTCCCCTTAGGAATATCACAAATAAATTAGTGAAACCTACTGGAAGGTGATAGCCATCATAGATACCACTAAATTCCATTTAGCAAGGAATTAGGAATCCAATCACTTATGTACATAGGAAAGGCCTGACTGGATCATACTGAAAAAACACTCTGTCTTTGAAGTACTGGACCAGAGGAAGACGCTGGAAACTCAAGTTGGAAAAATATAAGTTGGTTTGCCCACAAGGAAAGTTTCTTGTAACCCCAGGACAGTTACTGTTCGATTTATTCCCTGACACATGCTGGTGCAGAGGCTAGTTTTATATATATAAAATACTTAACACACAGTACATTTCATACTGTACTGTTATGTATCCCCATCCCCTTTGAATCCTGCTAAACTCTTGCAAACTCTTGACCACCTAAAGAGCAGCTTACGGCACGGGTTATCCGCTCTCTGCTCCCTTGTCTTCTTACCTGCTGCAAGCATTTCTATCCATTGTCTGTTTTTGAAGGTGTTTAGGGGGTTTGCTGGAGAGCAGAGGACAAGATGACAAATGAGCTAACACACAGCAATGGAATGTGAGTCTCAGCTATTTTTAATTAAGAAGCGATGATAGCTGACTAAATTCCCTGACACTGCAGTTAAAGGCTCCCTGACCCAGACATTATTGGACACGCTCCTAAGACCAATATATATTGGTCCCGACGGTGCTTCTATTATTGTCCCTGCCGTCTCGACAGATGCAGGACTAACAAAATCTATGTCTATTGTCAGCATGCAAATAGTGAGATAAACGTGTGAATGCTTATGAGCAGGAGGAGGCAGCAGGTGAGAGGGGGACAACGAAGGTCATTTTCAAGGGAGTGCTGAAAGTGCCAATGTTTGGTTCCAATAAATGTTCAAAAGGTTTGGACAAATATAACTGCCATTTTCATTTTCAGTTGGTTAAACCAATGATAGATTGACCACGAGAGAGGCAGAGAGACAGAAAGAACATTTCCTGCTGTAAGGCAGATAAAAGATAAGAGGCAAAGCAGTGTGGTGCCTTGGACTGGCTTTTCTCAGCCCACAGATCACAGGAAGGGCTCAACTGAGAAAGATTTTCTTCTAATTCCAAGACCAGAGAGGCCAGCAACCTGACGAAGTGATCTGGATTTTGAAGGACAGGGATTCACCTGGCTTCATACAAGGACCCCTTAGCAGAGATGAGAATACAGTCAAGGTGTCCAGCTCCCACTACTCACGACAGACTGGCAAGAAACTGACTGTTTCAACAACAGACTGTCTTGGAAATATGTCAAGAGGAAGATACCAACCACGAAAAGACAATACAAATCTCACTTTTGTTCGTAGGGCTCGCATAGAAATGAATCCAGCAGCAGACCCCTTTAGCTTGAGCTCACTAGTTGGTTTTAGTAGGACAGACAAAGAAAAGATTCCCTTCTACCCTTTCCAAAGGATCATGGAGAAAAGGGGTAAACTGGTACATGTGGCAAAGTCACACAAATCACGTACAAACTTGGCGTGAGCGAGACAAATACATTAAGGAACATTATCAGGAACTTTCCAGCATGGTTGCAGGGTGGGAGGGAGAAAGAGTTGCTTTCTGCTGTTGCTAAGACAGTTCCCCAGCCTTGCTCTCCCCCAGCCCAATCCACGGGCTTTCTCCTCTCATTGGCTCCCCAGCTCCATCGAACGACTGTGACAGCTTTTCCTCCTCCTCGCCCTATTGGCTTCTGCCTATGGGCTATTATCAGGGGAGAGCAAATCGGACACGTAATCAATAGTTTGCGAGAAGGAACAGGGCTGTGCGATGCTACATTTGCATCAAATCTCTTGCCGCCTATGTCTCTGCATTCAGATAAGCACAGATTAGCCGTATTGGCCATGCTGGCAGAGGTGAGCGGAGATGGCAGACTGATAGCGAAGCAGCGCTGCAGTGAGCTGCTGGCAAAAGGCAGCTGCTGCACGCTCTAGTCCTGAACTTCAGGACGGGCTCTACCTGACGAGAAGCTCGAATCCCGACCTTGAAGGCAAACCAGCACAATTCAAGGACCATCGGCATCCCGCCCGAGCACTGATCTAAAGGCACAGAGCAAACTTCCTTCTAGTACCCTGTCTGAACGAGTGTCGCCAGCTTGGGCGTTCATTAGGGCAGCTGGCTCTGAAAAATAAGGAAAAGGTGTATGGCAGGGGAGAAGTCTTCTTGCCTGCAGTACCATAAGTGATGCTCTCTCCAGCAAGCTTTTAGAATGCTGCTTGGTCTGAAGGTGTCTGGAGGCCTTCTAGAGCAGACAGAGAGCATGGAAACACTCCACAAGGCCAGAGAAAATTTCCCTGGCTTGAACCAGGATGGCCGGTGACAGTCAGCTAACACAACAGTGCTGCTTGCTCACTGCCAGCCTTTAGAAATTTGAGAACAGTGGTTCCTTCGTCTTGCAGCATCCCTGTCAGCTTGGCTCTCCCCACCCCACCCAAAAACCCCGTTATTGGGCAGCGAAACACAGCAGCAGTGGGACAGCTCCCCGGTCCTACTGCAGACCAGGTCAAGGTCTGGAACCAGACACAGAGAAGAGGCAGAGGAGTTGAACAGGTTTCCAACTACAACCAAAATGGGCTTGAATTGACACCATGCACCAATGCAAAACAACTAGATATTGCCAATGGCTTTAAAATCAACTGCGATATAAAACTTACTTATCAGTGATGGGAACCTCGGACACCAGGGCATCAAGCAGACGACTAAGTTGAGTGTGAGTAACTACTGAACTGGCCTCAGTCATTAAAGCTTTGCAGTTTAACTTGCCCAAGTAAGGCAGCTGATGAAATATCCCCAGGCACATTGGGACACTGGTGAAATAGCAACCCTTTGGCTATTTTCTTTCACCACACAGGTGAGTCAGCATCCGGACTACGGAAGAAAAACTGGTGTTTCCTTTTCTGTTCAGGACTGCAAGTGACTGGCAGCAGAAGGAGCTCAGTCCAGCTTCTAGGCTGCTCCTAATAGGCATGTATACAGACTACAAGAGGTCAATGAACCCAGCAAAGCCATCCAATGTGGTTGGATGCACATACATTGGATGTACATTGTGCCTTAAATACTTGATCCTCCTAACCTGGACAGCCCACTTGCTCTCTGTCCTTTACGTGATACACAGGTTCGGTTAGGAAGACTTAACACTTAAACTGTTTTCTATGGAAATTTCCACAGCTAATCTATTTGTTTATTTCAGGGGTGGGGGTGGCTGGACACAAAACACTGGGTCAGTTAAAAAAAATCCTAAGCGTCTGACCTGAATAAATCCCTTTTTATGAAATCCGTGGGGATGGTTTCTTCAACATAAGATGGAGCTTCAAGTTAAAAGAAGGAAAGAGAAGAAAAGAGCATGCATAAAAATCAGGTTCAAATCCCTGCTTTGAGTAAGGGACTCAGTAAGGACTTTGAATTAGGTCTACAGTTACTTAAATGGCTTCAAGTATTTTGGGATCTCTCTCCAGTTCGTATGATCTAAGTTTCATCCTGAGGCAGAACAGGAAGAATGTTCTGAGCTCGCAAAAATGTTCATGACTTCGGACAAATACATTATACCCAGCTTCAAAACAAATCTGTTCTCTTTTTCATCTTATGTAATAGTCTAGATGCCTGTGTTTTGCTTCCTCCCAATTGTGCACTCAAACTGGTACAGAGCTCCATGAAAGAGAATTAATGGACTGGAAGGAAACCTACACCTTTTTTTATATCTCTAAACCATGTGCCTCTTTTCCAGATACCTTTACAGAGAAGAAAAGCATGAAATTTAGCAACAACCAAGATGATAAAAATGAACTCAAATAAGAACTCCTATTAAGTTAAGCCTGCTTCAGCCACTCAAGAAGATAGAGCCTATGAACAAAGCCTTTTTGATCAATAAAAGCTTTTTAAATAAAAAGAAAGTTCTTTCAGACTAATTCAAGAATCAACCTACAATGGAAAAGATTTGGTCCCTGACGGCCTGGGATCAAACTTGTTTTCTCCTTACTGTTAGTGCCTACACAACAACATTTATCTGGACCTATTGCTGTAGACGGAGAAATAATTAGATTCTTACCATGAACACGTGGGAAATATCCAAGACAAAGGCAGAGCTGGTATGTTATAACCTATGCTGCTATGACTATCACGGTGGTCAGTTCACTTTTGACTGCCCACTGCACCACCCAGGGAGGAAGGTGCACCCCCTTACCTGGCAATACGTTCAGCGCTGAACGACCACCTTGTACCTGTCCTCAGCAAGAACGGCAAAGAGGATGGGTGTGCGCTTCTTCATCTCCAACTCTTAGCAGGCACAACCTGGGGTAATAGGAATAAGAAATACACGAATATAAGGAAAAATACGATGGATGACCTGACAGGAAACCCCAAGCCCAAGCGGACGAAAAATTGTATCCGTAGCTCTATCTCCCCACCCCAGTTCTGCTTATCGTGATGTATCTGCTTCTGGTCCAAGGCTTGGACCTCAGGGCCTCCAGGCTGCCATTCACCACCTGTCTGGCAGAGCTGATAGAGAACAAGGAGCCAAGAAACCTGAGAGCCACTTCTGAGCCAACAGCCTGTGCTCCCAGATTCAATTTTGTTTTCAGATTTTCAGTTTGAAAGATTTTCATAACTCCCTATGTATTTCTTTTCAGATTTGTCTTGCCTTAAAAATGACTGAAATGTCAGTCGTCTTGTCATTTTTGTTACAGAGAGGAAACTATTTTCCATATGCATTTCAGAATTTTTCACAAGAAAAAATCCAAGGATACAGCCATCCTTACTTAGCACATTGTATAACCATCCATGAAGGGATTTGATTTCTGTCTATCTGCTTCTGGTTTGTTTCCCAGCTCCTTTTCACTAATACAATTTCTCAAGAAGTTCATATCATTAATAAAGCCAAACCACAGGAATACTTCTCATAGCTGCCTTATTTCTCTGATGCCAAAAGCCAGTAAAAGGTCTCTAAACTTCAATTTTGTCTTTAAATAGTTCTATGCAAGGTAACACAATGTTATTAGTCCCCTTTTGCTATTAAACAGAGTAACAGAAGAGTGCTAAGAATTGTCCCAGGCCATAAAATAAGTAGAAAAAGACAACCGAACCCTGAGTCCTGATCCACAGACTCTTGCTCTATCCCAGTGGACAACATTCTTTCCTATGATTACTAAAAATATTGGGGTCTTCTGTGAAACAGACTGGGATGCTAATTTTTGAGGTGAAATGACCAACCCAGCATGGGAAATCATGTAAGTGAATATAATACTCTCAACTTCCTGAACTCTCATACAATAAACAGCTTAACAATTTGTTTCCCACAGACACCTGTATTTTAGTAGCAGATAAGAAATGACACGTGTATATACATAGTCATATTTTCTTTTTTTCTAGCTATACACACACATATATATCCATATATGTACAAGCATAAAATACATGCATATATATATGTATATATCAAAGTTATTAAAATTAGAAGGAACTTTGATGTTGGACGCAGCATGGTCTGAAAAAATGCTAATTACACCACAGCCCAGCTGTGGGAATGAACTGCCTGCTCTGTGCACAGCACTTTAGGCACATAAAATGCAGAGACCTATTTGGATGAGAGCTTAGAGCCAAGACGTTTCCCTCAAGATGCGTCTTCCCACCCATCACACCTATCACCTGCCCACGAAAAAGAACTTCCCACGTCTCCACTGGTTAAACCTTGACCCCTTTTCCTGAGCATGTGCCACCCCACAATACTCGCTCAATATCACCACAACACCTGGCTACCTAACAATTACATTTTTCATAATTGAAGTACAGACATATCTAAATAAGCCAGGATGAGATGGTCAGATGCCTTTGGTACTAATGCCAGTGCTCTCATGAATGCTGACTCTTAAAGCAAAACAAGTAAAAAAGAAGAAGTAAAGTAACAAGTTTCTAGACTCGTTTGTTTAGAGTGACAGATCGACAAACATAGCAATTTTTTTTATTTTATTTATTATTTTTTTTTAACAAACAGCTTTTTATAACTCATAACCCAAAATAAGCCCTGACCCAGCTGCGGTGCCATGTTAAACAGTAATTACTCTATATAAGGCTGACCAAATGGGAATATTTGTGGGCCAGCGGAATGAAATTATTTTAGGACTTACACAAACCTTCTCTGGGAGTGGTGAGACTAGCTGTGGGTAATGTGGCATACCTAAGAAACGAGCGGACACAGGAGGGTTTTTTTTCTTCTTCTTCCAAGCCTCCATTAAAACTCACTAGGTGACATTAAATGACTTTCCCAAATTTCTGCTCAAGGGAAAAGGAAAAAAATCAAGAAGTAGAAGTAAGATTTGTTTACTTCTCTATAAAAGAGGCTTCACTATGTTGCTGTACGTATTTTGAGATTCTCCCTCAACCTGGCTACCTGTTGTGCCTGCTAAACCACACCCAAACATATGGCAGACTATAAGTAAGCAAAGGTGCAAAGCAAGACCCTTGTAACATTTCATTATTCTGGGGAAAAAAAAAAAAAATCAAGGCTCATCTCCAGCTCTTACCTACCATTCAGGTTGCTTCACCGTGAGCTACTGTGCAACATCAGCCACTGAAATGTCCGTCATCAGGCATTTTCCTGGCTAGGACTGTCACAAGTGTCTCTCTTCCAACCCAGCCCACATGCTACACAGACAGTTCCTTGTCATCTCGCTGCCACAAAGCCAAACCTTCATGGAGACTGGCCTCACAGCAAGTTGGACCTTTTTGCCTGACCTTTGCTTGAAATGATGCTAAACTACATCAGTACACATTGCAGCGTAATTTTCTCATCCTGTCTACACTAAGGATGTGCCTGCAATCCTGATCTCTTGGCAATGTTTGGGCCCACTGAATCTGTTGTGCTCAGGCTCGGGGAGGAACAGCCCATAAATCCCAACTTTCTCATCCTCTCCAAGATTCAGTTCATGATTTCAAAGTGCCTGATTTTGAAGCAGGTGAGGCAGCACAGCCTGCAGAGAAAAGAACAAAAGTCCTGTAACCTGGGGCATGTCCTGCCTTGTAGGAGGGTGGGGATCTCTGTGGGGAATCCTAGAAGAAGAGGCTGACAGAGCTTTCAGAGTGGCAATGCTCAGTTCAAAAAAACTGCAAAAATTAGTGGCATGCCATTCTGGTGCAAGTGGCAGTTTTCCAGTTTCCAAAATATCCCTCCTCCTTATGTCACGGTAAAACACAGCAAAAATGGAAAGTGGTTTAGCAAGTAGGAACATTGCAATTCAAAATAGAATCAGAGAGGATTAAAGCAAATACCCAGACTGTTCTAACCTGTGTTTACGGCCCAAATACTGTAGTAATTCCTGTTATTTTCAGGGGTTTCTTCCTGTGTTGTAACATTCTCTCTGGGATTAAATTTGGCCCATGCAACATATGACTCATCTGACTACAAGTCCCTGGGCATGTGCTGCAGGTTTTGCAGATGCTTATCACCGACAACCCATCCTACAGCCTCAGAACCCAATGCAGCACGTTACACGTGGGTTTTTGCTGGAGGGGTAGGAAGAAAATGACAGCATCTGCCTAACACTAAATTTTCATCCTTAATTAAGGACTTCAAAAATAAGTCCATTTTCTGAGCAGCATGGTGGGTGGAAAATAAAATAAAGCTAGTTTTTAACGATCTCAGCAAAACTCAAGTCCATTTTCTAGTTAATATGCACCCTTGCACCCAGGAATTTCAAGTTAAAAATTCGTTGCTATGGAACTCGTGTTATCTGCAGCACCAAGCACTGACAATGGCCAAACTAATCCCGGGTAGGATCCCCTGCCTTCACTGATGTAAAACAGATTCACTGCTTTCAGGTTTACTTTTCATTCTACCTGTTTTTCTGCATTCCACAAGATAACTTCTTTTTATGTTTGTCTCTGATTAGTTCTTTGAATTACCTCCACATTACATGATTATTCAACACTGAGTCCACCCTGCTGCTCTTCATTCTCTTTCGATGACCTGCATAAGTGCGAGTACCATACTGATACTCACTTAGAGACACAGCAATGCCTTTAGAGTTACAGTGTCAAATTCACAGGTGAGATCAATTTTAGCTGCCACAAATCACAAGATGCAGCAGAAGGTAATTCAAAGAATAAAAATTCACAGAATAGAGAGAGAGGAAGAAAGAGAAAAAAAGATAACCATGCAGAAGCAACGGACTTGTGTAATACAGCGCAGCCTTATAGTACCTTTGTACAAATACTGTACAAATACAGCAATGGGCTATAAAGCTTCTGAGCTCTTAATTATCAGTTCAGTTCACAATTGGTAAGGCTGTTCTAATAGAAAGGAGCAAAAAGCTAATCATTTCAGTTGATGGATGCTGAACATCTCACCTATAAACAGCTCCTCCTAGGCTGTTTCCCAGTGGGAAGGGGCAACCATGAACTGGCACAGCAGCTTCTGTTGTGCAGTTCACAGAAGGGACTTCAACAGTATTGGTAGATCCTGAAAAAGAAGGAAATTCACACTCAATAGTGGAATTAGATGTGATCTCCACATTTTACTGAGCCATTGACTGCTGGAGAGCCCAGCTCTGTTCACATGCTGAAAGTTTGATATATGCCTAAAAAGAGAGTGAGTCTAGGCCTGGAGAATTCAGGTATTTCAGTACATTGGTAAGTGCACGAGAGTCCAGCTGACCACAGTGGACATGCCTGTTAGCACAAGTTAATCAAGAGCCAGAGCCTCTCACTGAAACGATGCCCGAGGCCGGAGCAGGCTGCGCCACCTTCTCCAGTGTTTGTCTGCTGAAATCAGCAGAGTTATATGGGCAGAAGGTAGGTAGCTCCAGGTACTTGTCGACCTTTAGGCATATACCTTACCCGTAGAGAAGCAGAGCTTCCTAATGCAGAAGCTGTGAGCCCTCAACTCAAGGCTCTGCTGACTATCAGGAGAGGCAGACTCCAACCTTCGGAGCCCTGATCCGCTCTCTCGGTGCTCCACTGGCTAAGGACAGCTCCACATTTCTGCTTTCACTGGCTAAGACCGGACGCACGTGAATATCATCCTTAGTCTCTTCTTCTTTGAACATATGAGTCTGCATCCTTCCTTGAAACCAAATCAAGGTACGCATGACACAGAAATTACAAGATAACTGAAGAGAACTATGGAAAACAAATATACATACCCTTTGTTCCATTGGGTTGCTTTAAAAGAGAACGCCATGGTTTATTCCTTCTCACTCAATCTGTCATCAACACTCGGCTACATGGGAGAAAACGAATTTAAATTAAACTTAAACATTATGTCTAGTTCATTACTAACACCTTCTAAACAGTGCTGAACCTTTTACATAGACACTTTGTGCTATAACCTCAAACTACAGGGCAAATAAAGCCACAACAACTGACAGCAGTTACAGACTTGGGCTATATTCTGAATAAAAATATAAGAAAACAGTAGAAAACAGCAACACCAAAAAAAAAAAAAAATCTGAGTTCTGCAAAAGTTACTTAACTTCCCAAGCCCAAAATCTTTGTTACAGTCTTTAAATTTGAGATGCATGTGTGTGACAGATGGCAGCTCCTGCAGTACAAGTAATACTCCACCTTTGTACAAATATTGTATTGTACAAATATACATCAGTTAATTTCTACAATAATCATAGTAGGTAGGATCATCAACACTGCCCCTAATTTTATGATAAGTAGCCTGAGACAGAAGGGTGGAAAGGATTGTCTAAAGTGAATAAGTAAGCAACAATGAGAACTCCAAAGCATTCTCCCATCTCTGAGTTCATGTAGGGGTTCTTTTCAATCAAAAAAAAAAAAAAAAAATCTTTGGCACAGTTTGACCCAATGCCAACTGAAGTTTGAAGACTTAAACAAACAAACAAAGGACTTCAGCTCACACCCTAGGTTCATAGCTAATGAAGCATTTACGTTACACTAAAAAATGTGGCTTAGCTTAAGTATCTATTTTTAACTATCAACTGAAGTGAAAACATTATTTCATGCAAATCAACATGTCCTAAACAGTAATTTTCCTCTAGAACATTTCTCCTTTTTTAACGTGAACTCTTATCTAACATAACCCGTTTAAAACATTATATCTGCAAAGTTCAGCAATTAGCTCGGTAAATTCTTTTCCTTGAGTGTATGGAAGGTTACATTACATAGTGAAATATAAAGTGTATGCTATAATGAATGAAAACCTCTCTTTGAACAATGATCATCTTTCAAAAAGGCTGGGATAAGGGCCAGATTACCAAAACAAATTCAAGCCAGCTATTAGAGTTCTACTTGTACATCCAAAGTCCCCTGTTATTTCATGCAAGTATCCACTTTCAGTGCATCTTCGGGGGTTTTCAAATGTAATTGTTTATATGTAATACCCACAGACCATGTTTTCCTGAAAACATGGCCAGAAAAATCCAATCTGAGAAATAAGCCAGCAAGCAAACAGGAAATGCGTGCAAAGAAAAGCACACAAAGAGAGAAGGGACAGTACATAAAACAGCTAAATGAAGGCAGGAGATGGCACTGAGGGTACTTCAGCTGCTACTGAAAGTGAGGACAAGGATGGAAAGGCTACACCTCGCCTGCCCGCTAATCCAGAACAAACTCATGAGAGTCACAGAGATTTGTAGAAAAACAGTAGAGGTTGTAAAAGACTGCTGGAAGTCACCTAAGCCATCCTTCTACTCAAAACATAGCTAACCTCAAAACTGAATGTGGTGTTGTCCACTTGAGCTCTGAAAATCTCTAAGAATGGCGATGTCACAGCCTCGCTGGGTACCTGCTCCAGTGCTGTACCGCTCTCCCATGTTTGGGTTTTTTCCCCCTTAGGTCCAAACAGAATTTCCCTTGTGGCAGCTACAACAGAAGACTTTTTTTCCAGTTGTTTAAAAAAGGCTGCGTTCAGCTCTTCCTCTCAATCAGGTGGTCCACAGGAGATGCCCACTACGACACCCTCTTTGTGGGCCTCCCCACTCTGATCCTGACCCACAAGCTCCCAGCACCCACTGCTACTCCTCTGCACAAAACACAACCCTCTCTCCTTGTTTTCCACGCACACCTTTGTCAAAGAGCCGTATCCATCCATCCATCACAACACTCCAGTCACGTGAACTATTCCACCACACCTGCTATTCCAGCAAACCTTAGTACTAAGGCACTAATTAAATAAAAGTACTGTTACATACACTAGGTGAAGCAAGGCACACAGATACTAAGAGGGCAAATCGCCCAGCATCAAGTGTTAGTGACAGAGCTATGAACACAATATAGGACCTCAAACTCCTCATCTTACACGTTACCTTTTAGACTAAACAGCCTTTGATGATGCCCTAGAGGGCAAAACGAGAAGGAAAGCTTCTCATGGAGAACAGTCACATGGGGTCAGATGCTCAGCAGATCAAAATTGTTGAACTCCATTACCTTCAATGCAGCTATGCCAATTTACATCAGTTGACGATGTGACCTATATAATGAAAAATGGCTTGAAGCAGCTAAGGAATATAACCCTGATTTATTCCAAATACATTATATTTAATGCTGTCACTTATCTTTTACATGCCAACATGCAAGCTCAGGAGACAGACACATTTGGATGCTCTCAGTTGGGAATCATGTTCTTGTAACACTCCTAGATGATGCACATACTGTCTCTATTTGTGTTCACCCTTTCAGATGGCATGGTGCCCACAAAACAAGCTGATTAGCACTTGCCCTGGGCTATCAAGGCAAGGCAATGGTATGTTTAGATCAGCAAACTGCATAACAATATAAATGTCATCTATTCTACAAGAAGCTTTGGCAGTATTTGCATCTTGTGCTTCATTTCATGTATGTGCCAAAAAGAAACTCAAAGATTTGCAGAAAGAAGACAGACATGGGATTCGCCAGCCCTCCCGGTTGCCAAAACATGCTGTATAGCAGTGGGTGCCTCATTATAATCCCCAAGGACCATCTACCGGGTGTCAGATGGTATGTAACGTGAACACTACTGGTACATATATATGTATAGCCTTTTTTGTTCAGCCAGGCTCATAAGCAGAAAAGGAACCACAAACAGTGTGTCTGGCACAGTCCAAGACATGATCTGTACACTTGCCCAGAAAAGATGGCATCCAGCCTAAACAGAAGAGCCCGGGGTGGTCACTAGCTGGTTGTGCAACATCTTTGCTGACGGGGCAAACTGTAGCAATACCTAGCAGATACAATGGATAATGGGCTAAGGACACCGAGTTTAGGACACTAGCTGGAGTGCACGCCAGGCCTCTAATGGCCTGGCACTCATTAGCATTTGATTGTTACTGGAGACCTATATGACATGAAATGATGGTCTCGCTCCAATTCCTGGTGAGCAAATGTCAGCACCATTATCACAGTAAGCATCCATCTTAGTGGTCTTACCAAAGAAGCCAAGGATTGAATGGGAAGAAAGGCTGATCTATGTCTCATTGTCAGTGGAGGGAGCTTTCCAGGACAGAGCTGGGGTGAACTAGCAGGGTTCAGAATTGTTGCCTGTACAAGTCCTACTTAATTCTTTGGCAGATGGGACAGGATGCAGACAGAGGAGATATACTGCAGGAAAGATGTACCAAAAGAGAGAAAATGCTGTCAGACAAAGGTAGGAAAGACAACTCCGCAGATAAGCAGAAAAACATCATGGCATGACATGCGAAGTGGATAGCAGAATCACCAGAAATGGAAACTGCATTGTAAGTACATAACTAAACAGGACACTATAGCAAATTCAAGGGAAGTTTGCTAGATTTCACAGGTCTTTCTCTGCAGTTTACGTTTTGTTCACACACCAGGAACCAACAGCAGTGTTAAAGGTAACCCCTAAAGCTTTCTGTGCCAATTAATCCAATGGCCTGAGGCAGAGCTCTCAGCACTCTGGAGTCTTCCAACAGTTTCCTCCTATAGCAAACCCAAGAGCTTTCTGCATAGTTTGTACAAATTCACAGCCGAATGCTTCATCCTGACTACTTATTAATGACTATTATTTGCTTTATCCAAGTTTTATTTTCACAACAAACATACAAACCACTTGAACTAACTGTTGTTCCAGCCACTGTTTATGAGTGAGGCTTCCTTCTCTGAGATACTCCTTCATTGTTCTGTATAACCTCATTGCATTTCTATTGCATTATACAAGTCTTCGGTCAATGCTAGAACCATAGCACAGACAGTAAGACTACAGAGTGACTCTCCTAAGGAGATTATGCAAAGTGTCACTTAGCGTTACATTTCTATTTGAAACTGGAAGTTTTTTATTCCTAGTTATGCTAATGAAAATCAGGAAAGATACTTCGTATCTCTAATGTTAAAGTGGAGCCCTTAACTTTTTGAGAATCCTTAGTAATGCCCTTCTGCTATTGCAGATTCCTCATAGATTCATATTTACAATACTTTGTGTTAACAACTTCTTTTATATCTGAAAATAGAAATTCGTTTGAAATGCTTTTGTTTGGATAGCAGTATCCAGATGCATTAAGCTTCTATTACGTAAGAGGATTTGTACTTTATGCTAAAGTTTTCAGAAGACAGATATTTAAAAGATTATGAAATATGCTTGTGAAAAAAAAAAAAAAGAATGTTGGAACATATCCATCAATATTTCAGTATAAATTGTTGAAGCACCAGAATTACATGGTGCAATTATCTTTCAGAATGTATAGCTCCTAGCACTGATCTTTATGTTTAACAGAAAAAATGTTCTAATACTTCGTAAATGAATGTTAATTAAGATGTTGGGAAAAATTCTGTCATAATTGAATAATGAAACTAAATGCACCTTGTACATTTATTTAAAAAGTCTCTGCTACTCTGACTGTATCAAGCATAAGTGGCCTTTTATGTGATATACTTGCCAACACAAATCTTTATACAAAGTCCGATTCTTTCTGACCATTCACCAAAGATCGGATTTGGACTCACAGCAAGCAGTGCCATACTGCACACGAAATCTTTAACAAAGTCAGCGGTACTTAAGATGAGCTAGAGAACTGGAGTCTGGCTCCAAGAAAGCATTATGTAAAAGGACTTGGATTTCTCTAAAGGGTTTTATTTTTTTAAGAAAAAAATAGGGACAATTCTGTTAATATGTCACATTTTTTGGTTGTTTTTTCCCCCCCTTACATTCAGCCTTTGCAGAAATAGTTCCTTGTTGCCTATCCATTGATTTACCTATTTGACAAAGTGTTTGACTCATCAGTCCAGAGTTTGATCACGCACCGTGTCAATACTAGGTCCATTTATGGCATGTATATTTAAGATGATAAACAGGGCAGGTTTTGCAATGGTAATGCGGGACATAAGAAGAGCCCAAACAAAGAATCCCATTGACATAGCTGTGTTTTGGATCAGGCCCACTGTGAATTTGAAGACGGAATAAGAAGCAGGATGGCTATTCCCTTCCAGTAAATATGCAAAGTTCTCTTCTCACATACAATGGAAACAGTTTTACACTGATGTAGATCATGGTCCATGGATAATCAGCCCACTATTCACTTCCCCAGCTTTGCGGAAGCGTAATCAGGAAAGCATTATGAAGAAAAACCTGCCCTGCAGGGATAGACTTGCTTTAATAATGTTTATGACTTGTCCATATTGTATTTATGTCTGGAAGTTGATTTCTTGGGTTTTCCCACCCTTCCCCCACTCTCTGCCCCAAAGACAATTTGCAAGCTGAATCCTCCACCGGGATAAATGGGAGAAGCACCAGTGACTGATGGACAGTACTCTCCTCTCTATATGCTCAAGATCACATCCAGAAACAATGTTTGATTTTATCAAACACACAGGTCAAAGCTCACCTTTTCCTGAAGTGACTGGTCCAAAAACAAACCCATGCTTCACAAATTAACAGGCTTGGATTGAAAGTGCAACGCTTACTCTGGTCAGCTGCCGGCCTCCTGTCGCACTTGTCTTGAAAACAGTCCAGATTCATGCCACAAACAGCAATAATAAAAGAAAATGATTGAAGACTTCCCCAGGATCTGCCAGGCTCACAATTTTTACCGAGCCTTACAAATGTGTCATCAATACTAGTTCTTTTAAAGCCATCAATCTTAGTCACCCAAATCCATCACAGGAAACAAATCCCAGAGAGGAACCAATCTGCAGAGCAATTGCAGAAAGACAGGCTGTGAGAAAACCCATGCAGAAATTTGCTTTGTCTATGTACTCTCAGACACGTTCTGCAGGCAGAAATCTGCTGGGTTTGCTTTTGCTGTGTTATTCCACTCCGATTTCACTGCTCGCTTCTGCAAAATCTGCCTCAAACTTCCCAATTTCCCCATGCTTTCAAAAAGTCACCAAACACTGAAGCTTGACTTGCCTTGTGTGGCAGTTAAACTTCATGGCGTTCAAAGGCATGCACTGAAATGGAATTTCCAGGGAAGATCTATAGGGATTGATAGCTGATAGAAATTTCTTGGGCTTTTTGTTACATTTCACTGTTGTCAAAGTGCTTTGACTAACGCTGCTGTAAGCTATGAAAATCCCCAGGTACCACTAATTTTGTGGGCGCCTGTTTGCTTAGATCCAAAGCTCACTGTATCCAGGGATGGCTTAAGTCATCAGACACAAAACACATAAGATGCATCCCCTATCCAAAGGGCTACTGGCCTCACCTGGGCTTGCAAATGATCAACACTCCTGAAAATAGAGCACAGCCCATTTTAACATAAACACCCCAAAATGAGACAAGGCCATCTTCACCATTTTTGGACCTGACCCATGCTGAAGCATGGATCGTGTCGGGGCTCCTCAAACTCCAGGCTGCTCTGTGGCTCCTTCCAAGCCCCGGCCGAGGCGCCTGCTTGCACATAAACACTGTGGAGAGCAGGCAAACCTGATCCTGAGGGGGCACTGAGCATCGCTGCAGAGGTCGCAATAAAAATGAGAAGGACGGCTTTTGTTCATGGCCTTGGGGCACTCCTTGACTTCTCCAAGGAGACGGAGCAGGAGTCACTTGCAATGGCTCTGGTGACCTCTTCTTGGTAGCAAGTGGGTGCGTGCGACCACGGGCAGGTGGAGGGGAGCATCTATGGCTCTTGCACCTCCCAGCTGCACAGGACTTAAATCTTTGTTCCGTTTTATAACACTAAGGTTCTTCTAGAAGACATAAAATAAACAAGGAAGTCATGTTTTCACTCTCCCATGCACCACTCAGCACCTGTATTTGTCAACAAGAAAAGCCTCTCAAACCCACAAGGTTTCCTTTTTATTTACCTCTTTTATCTTTGCTTATTTTCTATGAAGAAAAGTAACCCAACCTTGGTTTAGTATAAACCTAGCCAGAAACAAAAACCCTCTTGAATTCCTCTTCATTATAAATGGATTGTCAATGTGTTAAATGAATCAGTGAAAATGGAAATCCAAAAATAAATAGCCATCCTACTGTTGCTATGACAACTCAAATTTTTTACCTGGACAGAGATTTTATGTTTCACAGTTAGTAATCACTGAAAAGGAGGGTCACATTTTTTTTTAATCCTGGCACATTTCACCACCTACCCCCAATATTAAAAAAAGGGATTATTTTGGGTTACTTTTTAGCAAATGAGGGAAGATCAACGAGAGGAGCTATTTTCCATTCCAGACAGGAGAGGCGAGATACACATACTGTTCACAACAGCACAGCTTATAACATCTACTCAGCCCACAAAGGACAGAGAGCACAAAATATTACAGTAGGATTGCAAAGGCTTTAATGTGGCCCTGCTATGCAAAAAGCACGGCACATATAGAATAAGATTAACATAGCTTAAAACCATATTTTGGCTCACACATTAAGGCAATTTTACTATGGTAAAAAGCAACAACATCTCAGAACGTCAGCAGGGGGTAAATGTTTTGCAACTTGTGCCATCGTTCATGCCAGTGAAATGGGAATCTCAATGACCCAGCAGTCAAGCCTGCGAAGTTAATACACTGACTAATCCTTAAAATGGTAGAAATCAAACCAGTTCCCTTCAAGTCCATGGCTAGGGAAGGCCCAAAGCACTGAAGAATCCGGGCCACACATTCCAGTGGAATTAATTTCTGGGTTATATGTGCCATGTGTGATCGGAAGAAACACTCTCATCCTCTGGGATGGTAAACAGAGGGAAATTCAACAGAGGAGAGCGGTAGGAGCCACTAAGGGGACCCCAGGTGTCACAGAGCTTTGAGCTGGTATCACCTGGGAATCCCTAGGCCAGCCCAGAAAAGTCACATAAAGGTCTTTTATTCCATTTTACCTGCCATAAATATTACACCTAGTACCTCCTTGTCTGGAGGCTGGTGGGTGGATTCACTAAGAAAGGGGTCAGATCAGAGAACACCATCACCTCTTGGCTGGTACATGTTTGCAAGCAAGCCTTCCCTTCACCCCAAGAGGTGGCAAAAAAACCAAAATCTCTAAAAAGTTCAGAAATTCAAAACACAGTTAAAAAAAAAACCTCTTGAAAATAGTGTCACTTTGGTATGTTTCCATTGGCCAGTTTCTTTGTAAAATGTTTACAGTAATAAGATGAATTTTCAAAAACAACATTGTCTTGACCGAAATATTTTCTTCAGTTTGAAACTTTGTAACTTGTTTCTAAAAAAAACATTTAGAATTGAGGGTAGGGAGGGAGCAGCACAGAACCAAACTGCTTCTTGTGAAAAGTCTCCATAAACCAGCATTTTCCACAAAAAATACCTTTTTTCAGAAAACGTCTTGACTTGCATTAAATGGAATTAATTAATCCCAGTCAAAATCTAGCCTAATGGAAATAAAATGCTAAATGTTCCTCAAATCAGCCACAATATCCCCTGCAGTGAAGTGATAAATTCTCACAGAATCATACGCAATATATCTGGCCATGTTAGATATTTTTTACAATCCAATGTTTGCCCAGTTTTGTTACTACTCTATGTTCTGACTAGCCCAAGTCTGTATCCAGCTACTCTTATTTTATATAGATATGTATACACACATACGCACACACACTGGGATTGTGAAAGTGCTCTAAACAAATATGGGTGTTTGCATCCTGACTTGCCCGAAAAGCAAAGCAGACTGTTGGAGCAGCAGCCGGTGAAAGCAAGCATTCAATTCTACTCAGAGGCTCGTTTTCCTCTAAATGGGCCTCTCAGACTCAGTGACAACTCTTAGCTGCCTGAGAAAAAACACTGGAATGGAATAAAAAAAAACAAAAACAAAAACAAAACTATTTTCCAGTGCAAAGTAATCCCTGTTCCATTGCCATGGCACCAGACATCCGTCTCTTTCTTTCATTGACCAGACGAGGTCCTCCTCAGCCCCTAGCTTCTTTTTTTTTTTTTTTTTTTTTTTAAAAAAAAAAAAATTCTTTTTTTGTTCATGCATGTGTGTGTGCCTGAATTTGTTTCCTTGGTAGGAAAAGGAGTCATTAAAGTATTAGTTTAGGTTGATTGATTCTTTGGGGACAGCAGAGGGTTCTGGGGCTTTGTAATCTCTGACATGATCTCAAAACAGAGGCTCTTCAGCATGATACAATATTGAAATAATAAAAGGAAGATGCAGCTCACCCCTCGGAAAGCCAAACAGCACAGTTTACAGGCTACGAGTCGAATCTCTCCCCAAAACTTTGTGATTTTTTCAAGGTATAGTGAATGTTAGTGAAATAAAGGAGGAGGACAACGTAATCTCTTTTTCTTTTAACTTTAGAGCAGTTCATACACATGGTATGATTCTAAAATGCCCTTTACCATGGCAGCAGCTGAGAACCTGGCTGTAGATTGCAGCAAAATATAAAAAGATAAAAAAGGCAAAAAACAATTAACTGAGTCAGTTCAAAATGAAAAAAACAAGGGAAAAAAAATCCACTCTATGCTCAAAGAAATACCAGTGCTGAAAAACATACAAATACCACAGAGGTTACCAAAACCACCTTAGCCCTCCCCCCATATTTTTGGATACCCTCCTATCCTCTCCTACTTCCCGAGCTAAGGAAAGCCAACCGATTTCCAGCTTCTCTGGCTGAACAGAGTGGTACAAAAGTGCTGGGTCATGACTCAGCATCTGTTGCTTTGTTTCAGTAGATTATCGCATTGGGTAAGTTTAAAAGATGTATCTGATTGCATCTCGGTGGCTCGGGGAAGCTGCAATGCGCCCTGTATGCGGGGGGTGTTGCAGGTGCTTGGCTTTTTCAGGAATGATTCAGCACCTTGGCAGGATCAGGCTCTTTGGTGGCAAGGAAAGAAAACACGCATGGCAACTGGATGTGCTGCCTGTGCTCACTTTTCTTTAAGGGAAAGAGAACCTGTGCGTACTGATGGGTTTTGTAGGAAAAACAAAAGAAAATTTCTCTCTCGTACAGAAGGACACACCTTTGGCTGCAATTTCTGTGGCTCTTTATTAAGGAATAATTCTAAATAACCATCCTGTGTGCCTTGCCCCCAACAAGAGTCCTGACAAGACAGATGGCTCAGAATTGCCTAATGCCATGGTTCACCTTTTTATTTCATAAAAAATCAATTTTCTGTGGCATCCGCAGGCCAATGCAGGAGGAAGCAGAGAAAGGGAGCAAATGTATATGCAGCGCACACACAGACTGCGCTGCTGACGGCGCACGCGCTGGCACACACACACACAAAATTGATTCCCTGTGGCTCCTGCAGTCTGATCAATTTTGCATTCAGTGCAGACCTAGAGTGAATTTATTACTCCTCGGAAACTTTCTAGCAGAAAGGGAGAGGGATCCATTATGGCAGAGCCTAGGGTTTCAATCAGATGTCTCCTGCAGGTTTTGACTCATCCCTTTCCACAGTGCTTCCCCTGAAGGGAAGAGGGCACCTGATTTAAGACCAGCAGGTTCAACATTCAGGGTCACACGAATGTTACTGGCATTATGGCATTTCCCAGAGGCACTATTTGGCAAGGAGGCCCCATTATACCACACAAATTTTGATATTTACGTTGCAAGACACAGCAAGAGGAAAGGGAGAAGGAGAAACGGAGAGGTGAGGTGACTTAAAACACACTAATGACATCACCAGCAACGACACCGAGATACTCGGTGAGATACACCGAGATACACTCGAGATACACCGAGATACACCGAATCCAAACCATTTACCAGTCTGTAGCCCATAGCCAATTCCTCCGACCCAAGACCAAGAGGAACCTTTTCTTGGACATGTGGGACAAAGTTACCTTGCAACATTCTGGGTGCTTTGGCATTTACATCTCTCAGAAATCAGCTCCCATTCCAGTAAGGAAAATATGTCTCCCCCAGTTGACACAACTGTGAAATTAACTTCTGTCTGACACTTCCGTGTGTGACAGGAGCACACACAGAAAGCCAGAACAAAGCTTCTATGACAGGGCTCCATGTCAGGGTCGGGATTTCTAGGGCCTTAGGAAATAGAGGATATTTTTCTATTCCAGGAGAATCTGGGCTCCAGGAAGATTCTCTGGCTCATTTTATATGCAACCATGGGTGGGTTCAACATCCATGTTCAATCTCCTTTGCCATGTGCAACCAGGAATTACAGTAAATTGAGCCCAGGAGAGACAAAAGAAGAGAGAAGACTGTTCATCTCATCACTCTCCCTGGAAAGGATGGGTAACAGTAAGGGAATGCTACTTCCTTAAGCTGGGGGGACATGATGTGATCTCTCTTTGCTTTTAGTTCTCTCTTTCAATTTAAACCCAGTTTGTAATTCAATACCTTCCCCAGAATATTTTCCTGCCTCCTTTAAAATGTTTGGGTAGAGGTTATGAACTCCAATGTGATTACTGCCGCAAAAAGGAAGAGGAATACGACAGAGCAAGATGGCAGATGTTAGACAATTAGTCAGGAAGATGTCTGTAGCTCAATGACCTTTATGATTAGATACAGTTTCTGGAAGATGAAGCTTGGCTACAGATATAAAGTTGGCTGCTTACCCCCACACCTCTGCTTTGAGCCGAACAAAGCCTCGGTACCTACACCCAGAAGAGTATTGCAATACTTCCACCCCAGAAGTTTCAAACCTGAGCTCTCATTTCACTTTCTCACTCCCACATACTGTGATGGATTTGCTCTTCGCTAGCAAGACCGTCCATGGCAGACAGATCAGGCACCTGAAGATGCTCTAGGATTGGCTCTAAATTGCCTTCTACCCATCATGATTTTTATCTAGACAAATAAAACTTAAAGTGCTACCAAATCAGAACGACAGCATTTCGCACCTTGACTTCTCGTAGGCACAAACGACGACGTCGGGTGCCAGACAGGGGAGCACCAGTCTCCCCCATTGTCAGTCCTGCGAGACGCACTAAAAATAGAGCCACACCAAATATAGCTGAGCTGCACCTGGCTGCACGCACATCCCATTCAGCTCCCTTACCCAGCGTGCAAATGAACACCAGCAAACGAGTTACGCCGGGGTGAATCTGATATACAGCAAAATTACATTCTGCTATGTCATTCCAAAAAAAGGTCTTTCACCAGCATAATGAAAACGATACCCCTGCGATCAGATTTGCCAAAGTCCTATTGTCTGTGCTAGCTTGCAACACTTTCCTCCATGGCCAATTCCACAGACTACCAGAAGAGGGGGATCACATACAGTACTGACCAAAAGGTGAGTTTACCACCAGAATCAGTTTTCCTTTAACAGAATTTTTTATTAATTTAATTTTGCCCTTTCCCCCTCCAATTCCCACTGGTGACAAAAAAATTGTAAGAAAAAACCCCTCCTTTCCAAGAATCCCTGTGCTGTGTGAACAAAGCTGTAGTCAGTGAGGTAAGGTGTTAACATAGTAATTTATCATAGGAAAAGTGTGGTTTTAAGTTAAATCACACTACATTAAAAAAAAAAAAAATTAGAAATATTTAGTTCCTGTGACAAAGTAATAATGAAACAAAAAGGAATAATAATGGGAAATAATGGGCCTCTGAGCAGCTTTTATGGACCTGATTCAGGTTCCACGCATAAAGTTGCAATAAAGTAGTACAATGCTGACAAACAGAGCCTGGCTGCAGTAAGCTGGTGCAGAAATCAGACCTATTGATCTTTTTCTCCATTTTTAGGAGAGAAAATGCAATCCAGCACGCAGAAGGAATTGAGCAGAAACTTTACCAGTACTATCTGAAGTTGGGGAGAACCCAGTCTCTGGATTGGCCCAGGCTTCACGTACCCCACAAGCAGTGAAAGTCTTTAAGATATACCATTAGAGCCAAAGAGAAATCTTAGAATTCAAGGAAAAGCCTTGAACTGTAAAGCCATTAGGAGACAATGAAGAATGTATCAGCTTTTCCTGCCCCAGGTTGCAGTCTCATGAGCGGTTCTTCAGGTAGCAGGTTGGCTGCAGTGAGTTCTCGCTCCCTCTCTGCTGCCCATCACCTCACCACCCTACACCCATTTCTCTAACTCAAACATGCCAGGACACTGCGTAGTAGCCAGATCCTTGCTTTTTCAAACATCCCAAAATGCTCACTATAGCAGTGTCCCTGCAAGGTACTCCAGTGCTCTAAAGGCACCCGAAGAATTGCAGTCATACTGACAGAGAGGGCTCTCACTTTGATTTACAGTGATCTATCTTTTTTGATTTGAAGAGCAAGAATGCCATATATAGCAGATGTTGGCATAAGATAGAAGTGGATCGGGCACCCAAATCCTGTAGGTTCCCACACAAATCCCTGTCACAGTCTGTAATTTTTTCCCTACCCCTTCTAGCAGGTCAATGCAATGCATTACCACACAGCAAATGAAAAAAAAGTCTTTAGACACTGTGAGCCAGATTCTCTCCTGATGCAATCCAAAACCAAGGAGGGATGTGTGCTGATTTAGTCAAGGTGGGGCTCAGGTGCATCCCAAAAAACCCTACCAAAAAATGAAATCTATTTTCACTGGCTTGCTTTCACAGAAGAAAGAAGCCGGCTTCAGAACTAATCCAGCCAGACCCCTGGGGAGAAGGAGGAAAAAAAGCAAAGGCAAAGCAGGCTCCTTCTGGTGCTCACAGCAGCCACAGGACAGACTGGGGGGGCGGGTAAGGAAGGGCTGGGACCCGGGACCCCCAGGCTGGACGGGGCACACTGGCTAACCTCTAAACAATCGGATGAGCAATCTTTGTCAGGAACAAAAGACATCTGCTGAGTAAAACAGGAATTGACTCAGAACAAGGACAAAGCCAGACAGTATCACATGACGCGCCAGTCTGTTCCAGCAAGATGCCAGGGTCAACGGCAACTAATGCACCCAATAAGTCAAGAGGAATCAATAATGCTAAATAACTCGGTGTCTTCTATATGAAGCAAATCAGTGCAAATGCAGTTAAAACAGGCTCTGCGCTCCGCACACTGCAGACTGAAATCTGATTGAAGCCCGTCATGTGACACGTCGGCATTGGCAGCCTGAGGTTCCCACAGCTGCGGCAAAATGTCTTTTCAAGCTTGATACATGCATAAGGCAGGTCTGAATATGGATGCTTGTTATCCATCTTTATTTTTGAGAGACCTAAAATGGGAGGAGAGCAAGGAGACGCTGGATTTTTAGAAACACATACATACTGCCCACGCAAAGAGGCTGTTTAATAACAAACCCCACTTCCAAACCACCCCCTCACCATTAAAGTATATTCCAGCTTCTAAATGCTGTCTGTGCATTTCTATGTGTATACTCATAATACACATACAAGAAATACATGCCTAACCAAATAACTCATCAATAACCAGCCAACAATACAGATGTTGTAAGTAGAAATGACTGTGCCATGAGGAAGGTCTGAGCCTAAAATTTGGAAGGGTCCTCATTCGAGTCCCTAAAATGCCATCGTGCTCTGTTTAACTTTGGGTTAGGTCACTTAGCCCTTCTGTGCCTCAGTTTCCCACTTGTAAGACAGGACACCACCACTGTATTCCACCTTTGGGATGTAATGAGAGGAATACATTAGCAAAATAGGACACACCCTGATATTATGGTAAAATAGGCCAAGCAAGAACCTAGATTTACATGAGAGGAATTACTATATGGTTTAACCCAATTATTATCGAATCTTTACTCAAAGTTAACTACAACTCAAGAAAGTATCAAACTCATATTACCTAATATTTCAACAGGTCCTTCTCTTTCTCCATGGCAGACTTGGCATGCAGATGATGTTGCACCATCATTATGCAAAATAGCTCACTTACTTCAACCTCTCATTCTGAATTAGCAGGTGATATCCTAACTATTGTCCTCAAAGATAACACTAAGAACAAATATCCCCTCCTTACTTCAGATTCAAACTCGGATTACATCCCTCAGGGAAGCAAGCTCAGCTCCTCACTTAGCAATCTGTCTGACCACCTGTAATTCAGCGCAATGATTCCATCTCTGTATATTGAAAAAAATGAACATCGATTTTCCCCTAATAAATCTCACAAAGCTGTGGAAAGATTACGTGCCCCTTGGAAACGTTCTAAAAATTCTAAAATTTATTATGTTTCGTGCTTTGGGATTTTTTTTAACTAGATTTTCCTTCTAAAACCACTTGCTCCAGTTGAGAATGTTTGCAAAGAACACGATATTTTGAAGTTTCATTTTCTACTTTTTAACACCTTGTCTTTCATTACAAAAGACTGTTATGTGCATCTTTCCATACACGTTCAACAGTTCAGTCCACCTTGGCAATTCCTGGAACTATAATGTGAATTTTATTGTTAGATGGCAGAGCACTGGAGGGAAAACCACAATCCAAAATAGACAAATTAATTCTAACCAGTTCAAACCAAGAAACAGAGGAAAGGGAGGCGATGCAGAGGGAGGCACTACTCAGCAATCCACATCTAAGAAAGCAGCTGAATAGAAGGAATCTGAATCAAAGAGTAACAAAATAGCACACATTACCACTTTCCCCGGCATCTCTCTCTCAATCATCTAAATGGTTCATTTAACCTGTTCCTAAGTGCCTCTGTGGAAGAAAATGCAAATTTTTATGCAAGTAAAAATGACTCATCACTTAAGCAGGAGGATCTTAACCCAAGTCAGCAAATAAGTTGAAAGTAAAATTGGTAACTTAGATAAGCCAGAAAGCCATGAGCAAAGATGAGTATACATCAAAGAGGGGCACAGAAAACACATATTAAATATGTTAATGAGTGCCAGAGAGTCATGTCTTGGCCTGAAAGAGTATACAGTTCAACACAGAGACCTGCTACCATCACAGCACCAAAGACGGAAAAACAGTTTTCTGCAACCTGCAGCAAAAAAACCCTCCTGTGGGAGACAGCATGCATATGATGGAATACTGCTGTCAAGAGGGCAAGGCAGGAAGGGTTGAGATTTCCCCCATTTGATTTCCCATTTCCCCATCCGTTCCACTCTCAAATATCACAAAGCGTGGCTGGCCTTGGTCATTCACACACATTTCTCTACCCCACGAGGAACTGAGATTCAGGACCTTCAGGTAGAGAATGGTAGATGAATGCTTCTCTACACTCCAGACATAATGAAGCACAAAACACCGCAGAGAGGCTTTCATAGAGCAGGAGAAGAGAAGGAATTAGGAAAGCTAATACCAAAGAGGCCCCAGCACTCCTTTGAGCTCTGGAAAGCAGCTGGGTGAGGTATTTCAGGATGAACAGGACTAAGCGCAGATATTATTGTTATTATTTATTATATAACATCCCATATTGCTGCATTTTCAATTCACCCACAACCACCTCCTGCAGCACTTACACTGTCGTTCCGTTCTTATGTTGCCCTAGTTTTCCAGCTTTCTTCTATCTAGGTAAATATAGAGGCCCCATCTCTGAAGCAGCTGAGTACCTATTATATCCTGCTGTTTCTCCCTCGCACTTATCCTATTATGCTATTACAGCTGGTGTAGGGTCGTGTGTTTTCTATTTTGTGACATAATATTGTGAGCCCAATTCCACCATCACTAATACACTATATAATAAGGGTGAGACACACAGGAGTGCTGGTAAGAGCCCTTCATGTGGCAGGAGTCAGGGCTACAAATGGTTAGACTGCTATCACTCGGCAGGAACCAGGATCTGCTCATTCCCACAGATACTGTTATGCCTTCCGTTTATATGTAAATTACCATTGTATATATAAAGACAGTACCGACCTAAAATAACAACCATAGCAAATACAGCCACTTAATATGTGCAAATAGAGACAACTTGGATGCATATCAGAATGAACAACCTCTCTCTCTCTCTCTCTCTCTGCCTTTTAAGCAGAGGAAAACATTATTTCAGGACTTCTGTTCTCAGCTCCTTCCACCTTCTACAGCTGAAGGTACCTGAGCCCTGACCAGCAAAATGGGAAGTGAGCGGTGCCAGTGGTATATGGGTCTTTCCCTTCTCCTAGATTCTTTGTGCAGGGGAATTTTCGTGACCTTTCATCCTTAAAATTGCCACGGATATTTTTGTTCTTGGAACCAAGTCAAAGTGACCCTCTGGGATGCTCTGCAGTGGTCACTGGGTCCAGCAGCAGTTGGTCGTGCCATTTTGAGCCAGTGTCCGTGAGGGTTTTGAGCCTACCTACATTGGGCACCTGAGGCCAGGCAAAATTTCATCCTACTGCCAGCCCAGTACACTGTGGATGGAGAATAGCTCATCAGGAGGAGCTCCAAGCCAGATTAGAAAGCATTGAAGAGAGATGGGATTTAGCAATTCAGAGCTCTCCACTAAAATAGCAATGCCATTTTCCAGGCCAAGCTGGTTTCTCCTTGACATCAGCTTATGTAGAACAAAAAAGTAATTCTCTGCTGCATGTTGAATACCCAGAAGTAGCAGCTACAACAGCAACCAAAGGAACGCCAAAGAAGGTTGTATACCTGTGAGCACAGGTACAATAAGCAACAGGGCAGGAGCACCGAGCAGAGATGTAGGATCTGGTGACAGCGAAGGCTTTAGCCTTTCATCTCTGCCTGAACAAAATACAGCTCAGGCAATGAGTATGACCTGCAAAATTATCACACAGTCCTTGTGACCCATTCCATAAACATCTGGGGCTTATTTCTGTTACTACACACGCAGAATGTACCAAGCATGACTGGGTGGTAATTTACTAAGCTCAGGATCAACAAAGAGTAAAAAACTTTGAAAGCAATGGGAATTAATTTCCTCAAATTAAGACCACCTTCCGAGCTGAAGCATATTTCAAGAACAGGGTACGTTCCTAACTTTCTTTTTCAAATTGCTGCTTTCCGGGATTCACCTACAGTCACAGAGAAAAGCCACTGCAGTGCTACCACACCCAGATCTCAGCTGCTTCAATTCCAAGCCTTGGCAACAAGAGCAAAGGTCCTGGACCAAGACTGACATCATGGACAAAGAATAATAAGCCCATTTCTACCCTATTTAAAACTATCAAATGATTGCAAAATAGCATGATTATCGATTAGTTAGGGCCTTTTGTCAAAATCTTCATTTTTTTAATAAAGACTATAATGAGAATATAAATTATATTATAAATATTATGTTGTATCCATATCTTCTGTTATGGTTATAGCTAACCTGCTTATCAGAAAAAAAGAAGAGATATGCAAGTTGATGAAGAGCAAATTCTGCTTTTAGGTTTCTTCTCCTCTGACTTTTAAAACAGGCTGCTCTAATCTGTCTCCAGCGCCACTGAAACACGGAAATAAATCAACGAGGCTAATTCTTAATTCTGAAGATTATGGAAGCTGCTGAGCCAAAGGGGACCAGAAGAGCATTAGAAGAAACTGTAAAGGGGAAGGAGGGACATTTGTGGTACTCAAGGGCTTTTGCTCAAATCAGCACTGTCCCTGAGCTCAGAGGATTATCTGCACTGAGATCATTCTGTAAACTAAATAAAATAATAAGAAAGTCCTTCATAATTTCAGTTAAGTGTTCAGTGAATTAACCACCATCTGTCTAGACCAGGCTAACTCAGGGAACAGGCTGAGGTATTCCTGTATCTCTTCCTGTGAATGGTCTTGAGGAAGAAACCGAAATGTGGCTCAACTCTCCAGGAAAACTCAATAGGAAACGAATGCTGTTGACTGACAATGACTTTCCTGGCATAGCTGAAATAGACTCACTGAATAACAGTGATGCAAAATGCAGTATCAGTTTACTGAGAAATATTCCAAAGAGTCCAGTGCGTTTTAAAATAATGAGATTATCACAGGGAGCTCACTTTTGTCTATTGTACCATTTGGTGGCTGATTTCAGCCAGCAGCTTCTTGTTTAGAGGGATGAAAACCCCACTGTAAATAAGTAGATACAGGATAATCCACATACTAGGAAGAGCTTGATCCAAAATCTGTTGGAGCTCCCCGAGAGACTCCTACCAGCTTGTTGGCTGTTGAATCAGCTTCCATGAAGTTAAACCCTTCACAGTTAAGACTCTTAAGAGGGAAATAATTTTTTTAGTAAAGATTGCCTGGATTTGACCAAGATTTGACTGATGTAAAAGATGTTAAATCTCATGTTATTTTATCCAGAACAGTCCTATTGGCAGCAGTGACACATATGGAAAGTAGAGTCATTCTCCTCAATCACCCCATAAACCAGACTGTCAGCTGTGTCCAGACACGATTTCAACCATGCCACCCTGGGTGAGGCTCCAGCTCAACACTTTTAGGGTGTAATGCTGCTGAATTTTTGCCATAAAATATTTAATCCTATTGAAACATCGTGGCTTAACAGATCGTACCTTACAGAGATCTTGACATAAATTTCCCATTCTTTACTTTTGGTCTGCACTTCTTGCCAGTGTCAGTCAATCTTTTACTAAAGCCAAAATCAGTTCCCAACACACACACCAAGCTTTGGACTTCACTGAAATCCATCCAGGAGACACCAAGAACAGATTCATAACTTACACTAATTTCATAACTTGAGCATCTTGTGTTTTGTTCAACAGTTCACGTGGCAAGCATAGCCATGTAAACTGAAGAGCAAAAGCACTGCATTTTAATGGAAGGATGATAGTAACAGCACAATAAAGAATGCATTTACAGAACTCCTGCTTGTTGAAAGAGCAGAGATTTTAAACCTACTTAGGCAAATGCCAGTTCGCACAACTATCTCGTCTCTTTTTGATTCTTTATCTATTTTCCAATTCCCTACAACCTTCGGGGGGGGTTGTGTGTCACTGTGATCCACTTTCCATAATATCATACATTCCTTTGCAACCACTCTAATATCCTTGTTTTATAGCCTGCAGTGGAGAATCCCACTGAATTGAAATGATGTTACAATGAGAGACAAAGCAGTAAGAGGTTTACTGTTTCTATTTCTCTTGTAATAAAACCAGTTAGGATCATAATCAATGCCCAACTTTATGGTGGATTAGTTCATGAAGACATCTAAAGTCACCTCTTCTTAGAGTCAGCCTGTAATGTCACAGAAACAAAATTAGATTAATAGTTCATAAGCTTTTTATCTACAAATGTGCAGCCTAGGGCTTTTTAGCTTTCTAGTTTATCATAGTTACCTTGTCCAGCTATCCTGGGACTGCACCCAGGACCTCCAAAGTTAAACCAACAACTCTTTCCAGCTTGAGCTGCAGGATCAGCATCTAAGAGCCAAGACAGACCCACTTCCCCTGAGATGTGGGCACTCAGGGGATGCACCATACACACTGACCGACAGACTATGCCCTTCTCTGAACAGTAGAGACTGGTCTGGGGCATCTCTGTTGAGCTTCCACTAATTATCATGGCTACATTGTTGGCCAGACCACACAAGTAATTATAGCTTGACCTAGAGTTGGGGGACTTCAAGCAAGTCTGCATTAGCAGCACTGTGTCATGTATCTGAGCTAACTCCGAAAGACCTATTATGCCTATATATCTCAGCACTGCTCCAGGGAGAGAGATCAGCTCAGGACGTAAAAAATATAATGCCACGTTAACCTGGCGTAATTAGCCTCTGCATCAGCCAGGCTGGTCCTGCTCTGAGCATCTGAACTAACCTGTCTGCAGTTTGTTCTCTATACGTTGCAGATACGCACTGAGTGGAGTAGCCAGCTGGTGAGTTCAGGGGCCAGATCCAGTTCACGAGGCAGAAAATCTGGTCCCTGGGGAGGCTGGCTGATCAACAGGCCAGGCAAACTACTATTTCTGTGTGCCTGCTTAAGTGCGTGAAAGGGCAAGACACAGGTCAGTAGCACTTATTAAGCTGCCAGTAAAACAGGACATCCATCAGACGCATACCAGTGGGTTACACAAACACGTGTTTACAGAATGTGACTCACATGTAGTTTCAACGACTTCAACTGGACCGTTCGCACCAGCGCAGTCACACGTGTGCAGAAGTATCTGTAGGACTATGGACTAATTGTGTGCATAGCCAGCCCCCATATGATCCATACATTAAGGGAAAGATCAGCATTTGATGTCTGTTTCAAATTGTAAGCAGCCCTGCTGCAACTAATCACAGCTTGGTTGATAAAGCATACTGCACTGAAATGACAACATGCATCCTGGGAAACTAACACTGTCATCTTTAGCCACAACAAGTTTATTTTAAACCTCAGAACAATGAAGGTTTGTCACCGAGTCCCTTGTCTGATCCACTCTTCTGAATGCAGCTTTCTAAACAAGTAAGAAGCAGATGGCCAAAAAGATCATTTACCAAGGTTTAGATTTCTCTATCGCCTTCTGGATGGAGACTCCCAAAACTGGGATCTGGGTCCTCGGAAACAAAATATTGTCTTAATGACTTGAAACTATCAGGCCGGTATATGGAACTTAAACATTAAAGAACACTCATCCATCAGCACTCAAGGAAGAGGGTATATGCTATGTGGCGCGTTACCTTTCTGTACATATTTAATTGTTGAACACTCACAACATGATTTTATTAACTACCGAATTAAACTATATACTGGATTAATTACTGCCTTTGAACTAATGCTGGCATTTCTTCAATTCTCTCTCTCCCCATTCAATATTTCCTTTTATAGCATTTTACCCACTTTACCCACAATAGTTAAGTCCATCCTGGAAAGTATACAAAGCTATGTAACCATCTTAACTCATGTGAAACGACACATAAATACTTGCTTTTTTTCCAACGTTTTTTAAACCTTTATCAAAACTGAACTCTTTCTCCCTTTCTTTGCAAGAAGATATTTTAAAAAAACTCTCCCAGAATTTAACTCACTAACCTATTATAGTTTTCAATGGAGAAATATATTAGTGAAAAATTCCTGATCAGCTTTTGCTGTAATTTAAGGTCTTATTTTTTATCATGGGCTGATACTGAATCCACTGCTAAACACTGGCAAATTACTTCTCCTTTCACATAGTTCCTTCAGGTGTGGGGGAAAAAAAAAAAAGAATAAAGGCTATAACTATATTATAAGGGCAGCCATTACAATGAAGAGATGTTCCATGATCTAGACCTACTTCCTAAAGTCCATCTTTACATCAGAAACGTCAGATTTGTCCAGCTGAATTCTCCAGAAAGCTATATCCAAACGCTTTGCTTCAGAAGCATAGGCCAATCATCAAAGGGAGATTGAGTCACGTGATTTATACAACCAGTTGCAGCTCAAAAAAAAAAGACAACCTGACACATGCAGTCTTGTTGTGAGACCCCTTCTTCTTCCCCGTCACAGGCTTGTCATGTGTAAGCACCGTGAGGACTCTGCCACTATGTTCCGTGGAAAAAATCAGTATCCCACCAGCCACAGAAGTACAGGCAGAAGGTACCTTCTGCAGCTCCAACTATGGGGAACTTAGTAGGTATGGCTAAAATAGATCATGTAAGAGAAAGTCTGGGCAAGTTTCTTCCTGAAGGAGCCATGAACCTACAGCTTGTCCTACAGGATCTGTAACAGAGATTCTCTGAGACATTTAATGTTTTGTAGATTATTTGTTCTACCAGATATTAATATGTTGCCTGGTAATTCAAAGAGGGAACTCATGCAGTAACTAAAAAGAGAAAAAATCCCAATAAAAGATAAAATATACAAATAGAAAAATGCATATTTATCAAATAAGCAGATAGGGGCAGTGTGACATCTGCACGCAAAGCAGATTTCAGGACCTTTAGATATGAGAATACTGTCCAAAGAGAAAAAATAAATTAAATTAATCAGATATGTTACTCCACCCAAGGTTCTGACCCCTTCTTGGCTTGGTCTCACCCTATGCTATCTCCACTGCCCTGCCGCAGCCAGCCTCCCACAACAGAGCCCACAACAGCATCAGCTGGTCGCCCATCCAGCAAGTCCATCAACTTGGCGCTTAATGAATGGCAGGCCTCCACAACCATTTAGCCCCACTTCAGTGGGTGCAGCTGGAGAGTGACCCTCTACCCAGATCCAACACCAGCATCCACCGGCACTTGGTGAGTATTACTCTGAATCACTGTCTCCCACCAGAAATGAGGCTGCTTCAAATGGATTTGCCTAACATCATGCACAGCAATAACGAGCTGCCAGTAGAAAAGGTGGCACTACATACAAGCTCCGTGCTCACAGGTAAAAACCATCTGCTTCTGTAACAAGCTACATTTCAGAAACCTGCTCCTTCCACCGACTTGAGTAAATGGGTTTGGATGGTCATAATTTCCCAGCATCAGGCCACCAAATCATAGGATAATTCAGGTTGGAAAGCACCTCAGGAGGTCTCTAGTCCAACGTCAGGCTCAATGCAGGGTCAGCTCTGAGATCAAACCAAGTTACTCGGGGCTTTATCCAGTCCCTCGTCCACCCTATTGCTTTCAGCAAGACACGATCCTCCACTGGTAATCATCACCACTGTTTGATTTCCATTGCCCACTGTGTGTTGCTGAGTCTTAATGCCAACGAGGCATTTTTCTGAGCTGCAGCTTGTACCTGAATTAATTTTTTTTTTACCACTTACCTATTATTTATACAGAATTCAAAATGTACAAGAATAAATGAAATCACTTGACATGATGTCCTAAGTCAAGCAGTTTACCAGCTTATTTCACAGGAAAACAAGCAAAATGAGAAAGTTAAATAAATGAGGGAAGAAGAACCACGGTTACAGGGGAAATACCACACAGTTCATTTAGATATGTGCCCGCTGTCTAGCTAATCTATCCACAGCCTTGACAAATACGCGGATATATTAGAAGAATAAATCATTTCTTGTGGTCAATACTGAAGAAGTGAGGTTTTAGGAAGGACTTGCACATTGAGAGGATGATGACTTGGCAAAGACTGGAAGGATTTTCTATGCACACGTGAGAATATGAACCAGAGATGGATATCACGGTAGATATCAGCAGCAGAATGGAGGGCAATATAACCAGAAACAAAGTCTGAGGGAAATTCTGTAGGAAGAACACGACTTGCAACTGGCTTATTGCTCTCTCAGCGCTTAAACCTAACATTGGCACATTCCTTAGGCACTTGGGGCCAGATCATACCTGCGTTCAGTGCCCTCTCAGCTAATTACACCTTCTCCCTACACAGCACATTATGTAGTCTCTTCATCTCATTCCCTTATCGTTTTGCCAAGTAATACACGATGAAGCTGGACAAGACAATGAAAACCTATGAAGGATGGGAGAACTATTAACAGTGCAGACCTTGATTTTTGCTTTGATAAAAGCTTGAACAGGCCGCCGAACCTTACAGATTTGAGTGCATGTTCTGCAGCAACTTAAAAAATAGACCAGGACCTACAAGGTGACAAGTGCCCTCCATTAGACTTCAGTCCCTTCTCAAACCACGGACAAAAAACATTGAAAAACCAAAGGAACAAGTGGCAGGTGGAAACACAATCTGTGTATTGCCCTTTTTAAACCTATAACTCACACCCAGGTTAAGTCCTTCATCATTGTCAATGTAAAGAAATAAAATAATGTCCAGGATTTTCAGCACGTGCACATTCCCACACCGACTACCCCGATTCAGAAAAATGTATTCACATAAATAAAAGGGGGAATCCCACACACAGGCTGGAGTAAGCAGTTGAGTAGATTTCAAGTGTATATATAAAATTCAAGTTATAACACAAATAATTTTCCTACCGAAATCATCTTGTGGCAAAGTGATATCCTGCAAAGCTCAAATGATCTTCTGAAATCTGAATTAAGACTGATATTTAAGCATATGAGGCACTTCTGACACAATATCAAAATATAGCAATTGCCCTGAGTTAGAAAGAAAGCAAAAATGATTTGAAAATTCTTTTCTCTTTCTTGCCGATACTGTCACATGAAAGTTTTCTGTTGTGCTAACATACTAATGGCTTTCAAAATTCTGTTTTTGTTAAACTGCATCACATGTTTTGAGTAAGGAAGAATGAAATCTGCCAGCACAAAACTGTCTCAACCTCAGGGAAGAGCAGACCAAGCAAGACAGAGTCCCTGCCAGTTTCACACAAGAACTTCAATCTGCCTCACATCCTGCAGTTGAAGCAGATCTCCAATTGATGTTGAACACTGTGGCAGTTTTCCCCAGATAACGGTCTGTCCCCTTACACTCTCTGCATTCAGAATCTTTTCAACAGACATAGTTAACCACAGATTTGCACTGATTTACTGAAAACCAACATAATCTTACCCATTAGTAGAATAATTGCCTGGCTAGTCTTTCACTCCACACTTCTCTCCCAGCTTCCCCTGGCTAAATGAGTCCCTCCAAGCAGGCTTTTCCCAGTGGAAGGTAATGTGTTCTTCCATGTCTTATTTCAGATGCTTCCCCTTTTAACAGGGCTGTAACCATCCTATTTTCTACCTGTCAAGCTGAAATCGCTTTGCTCCTATTGAATAATACCTAATTCTATAAACAAGCATATGGAAACCAGTGACAATCCCCGGGGAAGATGCTGCCTCTGACACACAAAGTCTACCTGGACACAAAATTCATTGCAATGTCTTGGTTCTGGTGGTTGGTAAAACTCGAAAGGCCAGTAAATGCAGTGGGTAACTAACCAGTGATTGAAAGCAATATTGCTCTACCTATGTGCGTCTCAGGTGGTAACGGGATACAGATTTGGAATTAGTAAAAGGTTAATAATCCAATGGTTCAGTTTTTCCTGACACAACTCACTAAGGGTAGCTCTTCTTGCATTTTGGGCTACAGAAACCTGCCATATTCATGAGCGTGTAACACCACATAGGCCAGTGGAGGGTGTGAATGAACACACTGGAGTATGAGAAACAGCCCTCTGATTCATTACAAAACTTTACTGACAAAATTTATATGGGTGAGAAGCAAGCACTTCTAAGGACTCATCAGTGAAGCTCCCAATCAGGGGAAAATGATACTTGCCTGAACCTCAATGCGGGATGGAGTCTCTGGAGAAGATGCAGTAGGTGAGATCCTCTTCTTGTGTCTTGGGTAGGTCTTTCATGGAGACTTCTGGCCCTGACTCTTGCCTTCAGAAGAATCCAGATGACCTTACCTCTTTCTTCTTTATGAGCAATTCCCACTGAAGTCATCAAGTTACTTCTATAGGGGGGAAAAAAAGAAAAAGAGGGGAATTTATTCCTATGTAGAGCAGGACTGTAAGGATTGTGTTTCACTGAAATCCCACAGGAAAAAGTTAAATAGGTGCCCTGGGTCTTGAGTGGCACTGTACACAGAGCACTTCAACCTCAGACTACAGAATGGATCCGGGGGGGAAAAAAAGGCCTTTTTTCCCCCCCCTAATATTAAAGGCAATGTGAACACAAGTCGTCTTGATAAATAAGGAGATAAAATTCATTTAAAAAATTAAACAGAGCAAAGCTTTCCCTTCTCTACCTGAAACAGTTCTCTCTCAATCCCAAGGCTGTAACAAGTTCTCCAGTCAATCTCCCTGAATCGCCCTTTTTGCAGCAAAATGCACGTGTGGGGCCAAATGTTGCTGCCTCTGCTCCAAATAAACTTCTTTTTCCTCCCAGGTAGACCTAACATCTCAGCCACCACCACCACATTCCCACTGACACTGTGGAATGTCCAGACATGCAAAATTCCACCCCAGTCCTTTGGATAGTATTTCCCTAGCCAGACCTACCTAAAGAAAACACATGAAGTTACTCAAATATTTATTCCTAGATTCTGGAAGGTCAGACTGATCTCACTTCTATAAGCATGAGTCCGGAGTAATGACTGAAACTCAGGATTTACACCCCTGTGTTTGCAATCAGCATGAAGTCACTCAGTGGGCATCTATCATTAGAAGTGTAAAATGAGAGCTTTGCATGCATAAAGCACTGCAAGATAAGCCCTCGGTCTCAAAAAGCAAAGAAATGAGCCAGGCCTGATTCTGACGCTGCATCAGTATTCAGGGGTGGTTTCCCTGGGACAGCTCAGTATTTCCACTGGAGTAAGGAAAATCAGGATTAGGCACCATCTGCCTCAGAGAGCCAAGCCACTAGAATTGCTCTACACATTTGAATCCCTTTCCCCATTTCTTTACTCCCTTACACATTCCAGGTTTTCTGTTCAGCTCCAGTGACAAAAGATTTTACAAAATGACAGTCCAGATTGAGAGAACAGAAATGACAACCTCTGACAAAAGAGATACCAAACTTTTATCAACACTAAGTGCTCCTTCCACACAGACACTGGTCTGCAATGGTAAATATAAGGCAGATGTCGAATGGAAATTAAACATTGTGCTCCCAGGGTGGCCTCGGCTGCATTCAGAGTTTGATTTAAAACAAGGCCAGAGTTCTTTCATCATTTCTTCAAAAAGTTTCAATTCTAAAGATATTCCAAACAGACACATACTTGACCTAGAACTTGGCAATGCAAGACAATATATACGTGTAAAAAAGACTAATGTGGGGAATAAAAGGCAAAGCAAGTTGTCTGTAGGACGGACTAAGAGACTTTGTTCACCAAATCACTTATATTTCAGTGTTCTGAGAGTTAAAAGTGAATTCAGGTGAAATATCTTTTCCCGTTTCTTTCAAAGTAAATTCATAACAAACATTTATCATTTGGGAGACTCAGACAACTAGATATTCTTAAATATAACCAAAACAGGAGCCTAAGTATTCACAGCAGTTTAAGGAGCATTTCTCCGCAGGCTTCTTTAAGACTTAAACCATATTTACATCTGTGAAAGCACTCTGCCTGTTATTATTAGACATGATAAAATAGCACTAGATATTTGTAATGACTTAGATATTCAGACTCAAGAAGCACATATTTGAACGGTCTGTGGTGGTTTCTTTTTATAATTTCTGATAATATAATAGCTCAGTTAAAATAACATAATAATAGACTTTTAAAAATAAAATCCGCAAACTGCTAAATATACTGTACAGTTAGGAGAGTAACTATCAATTTAAGGGTCGAGAAGATGCTCGTCTTTACAAACAGTTAAAAGCATAAACCAAATTGCATTTGCTTCTCTTTTACTTTGTTAGATTTCTAAGACAAAAAAATTACTGAAAGTGAAATTACTAGATTATTTACAACTTGAATACGTAAATATGCTTGTACTCTTCTTGGAAGCCGTATTTTAGAAATAATTTCTTTTTCTAAACAATTTCATATCAAACGCAGTAAAACAAAAAACTTTTGAGGCCATGACTTTGTAACCTCCCTAAAGTTTTGAACACCGGAAAAGCTGGCCTGTTCACACAAGACAATCAAACACATACTTAAATGCCAAGTAAAGCCCTGTATACATTTTTTTTTCCCCCGTGAAAGGAAGAAATTGTGACAAGATTTTATTTTTAGATGACCTGACAAAGCAGCACTTTCTGGCATGAGCAGGACAGTCTTCATTTCCCTTCATTTCCCAGTACTAGATTCAATCATCTGAAACACAAACCTCATTCTACACTGAGATATTTTCAAATAAAACCAAGTTGCAAACAGTCTCTCTGGCCTTTTTAAAAATCATTTTCAATTGCTTTAAAACATAAAATATAGATGGATGGATGGATGAATGGACAGCTAGAGAAATGCTTTCAGTCATGCTTCCTCCCCCCCCGCCCTTAAAATTGAAAAGCATCAGTATCCAAATAGCAACAGGAAATTTTTACCTTGTGGCTAAATAGCTCACTGTTCACTTTGCAGCTGCCTCTATTTTTTTGCTGGGCAAAACACCAATACAAAAGTCTTTCCTAAGAAACCAAGCTTTTGACATAAGGGCAGCGACAAACGCAAACCTACAAAGAATTTTTCCCCCGTCCCGTCGTTATAATTCCTAATTTTGTGGGATGTATTGCTGGGCTGTTTATCATAACAGTGTGCAATAAAAAGGACGACTAACTCTTGCAATTTTCTCCCTACTCCTCCCCTTGACAGGGGCCACTGATAGGGAAAGAGGCTCGGAAAAGCAGAGCAGTGAAAGGCTAAGAAACAATAGGCAACCATGGCTTTGACAATGCAGCCCTGAACCCTTTTTGCTCCCGCTGTGACACTTGCATTCAAGAGCAAGGGCAGCTGCCATCATAAGAATGGACAATGGCATGAGGAATACAAGGAAGAGGGGGGATAAAAAAAAAAAAAAGGAAATCAGATGAATTCAGAGCTAAGATGGCAGAGCTCTCACCTTTTCCGCTTTTTTCGAGTAATCTGGATGGAGACGTCCCGCAGAGAAGAGATAAAAAGGGTGTGCTGAACTGTTGGATGGTTCTGAAGACTTCTGCATTTGCAAACGCATTTTAGAACTATTTGTAGGGGTATATATGCTGCATGCCATCTCTCTGTCTCTGTCTCTCTCTCTCTCTCTGTGTCTCTCTCTCTTCTGTTTTATGTCCTGCTATCTCCATCACACACCTCTAATAGTATGAAGACTTTCTGCCCATGTAAGTAGTGAGAGTGTGTGTTCCTTAATGTTTGAATCAAGACACACGTCTGCATGCATTTCTAATCTAAGGAGCCTATAGCAGTTACTACAACTATCAATTAGTCAGCAATAGCTTGAGATCCCCATGTGTCTGGGTGAACAAAGGTGAGAAACACATGCAAATAGTACTACAGCACCTGGGTCACGTACAGTAACTTAGCTAGCAACAAATAATTGCATCTGTTTCTGCCTTTTCGATGCTTCTTGCTCATTGTTATGTAAAGTTACAGGTTATTAATGTGAATAGTAACACAATTAGACATGGCATTGTATATTTTCATTTGAACAACGCAATAAAAGGAAATTAAGCTTAACTAGATGGAAATAAATGGTGACTTAAAGGCTTTAAACTAAAAGATTCTCTGATCTGTAGCAGTGCTTCCATTTTTTGATCAATTGTTCCTGAGTTAAAAATGCAAATGATGTAGATGTATTTGGTCATTTCATATATATTAGATAAGAAACTGATTATTCCAGAGGAGACAGAGAGGATGCCTAATTTCCTGAAGTTAAGTCCATAAAGAGGGTAAGCTAAATCTCTTCCTATTTTTTTTAATTAAGCGACTGTTACTTTTAAGATCATTTTAAGGGTGTTTTTTCAGATGTTTTAGACTTAAGCCAAACAATTAAGAAGAAAGATACGGTACCTTTTACTCTCTCCTTCTTCTTAACCTCAAAAAATAAGCCTTACCTTTAAAAAAACTGTCAGAGTCAAAATGGACTTTAAAAAAAAAAAAATGCCCTGAACAAAATCAAAAACAATAAAATGAAAAAGCTCCAAAATCCAGCACCACCCTGACTCTGCCACCAGAAAAGCCAGAGCTAGGTCGCTATCCATGAGCAGAGAGCATTTCAAAGGTGACACCACAGTCTGTGGACAATGTTATTTACACAGATTTGATAAGAGCGACTACGGCTCCAAACTGTAATTGAAGTTGCAGAAATTATACCCCATGTTTCAAAGCGCAGGGAACTCCGAAAATTAAGCAGTTTGACAGAAAGAGTTTGTTGCAGAGAAGTAAGCATTTTTTCCTCACGTACAATATGCTCACAGAGTCCTGCAAGGATGCACGCTGTATAACCCTCTATCATTAGCTCTCTTTCTACTTAGATCAGCTTCCATGGGAGGCTAATTAGTGACACCAAAGGAAAAACATTCTTCCCAATTTTGGGCTCCGAGAAAACTGTCAAGTTTATTTAGCTGTAGACGGCATAAAGAAAAAAAAAATAATCTTACATTTAAGACAACAGAAATACCTCCTTAAAGAAATAGCTCCCCGGCTCCCTCACCTTTTAAGAACAGGCTAGTGGCTAGAAGATTACAGCCGGCCACTGCTAACGACATAGAAGGTGCTCACAATGAAGCCAGATTAACGAAAAGCTGCAGTAAAACAATGTCTTTGCCCAGAGAAGCCCTGAGTGCAAGCATCCCAGAGCTGACTGTACAGCATAAAATAAAGCAAGAACGGGCTTTCAAAGAAACGGTGCTAAATGGGTGTTGTGCTGACCCGCCATGCAGTTTCATTTCAGAACTTAGCTGTTGGGAATTGCAGGCGCTATGGAGACAGAAGATTTCCAATATGCCAAGCGCAGAGTTTATCGCAGGCTCTTTGCTCTCTGAAAGAAAGGCACCGCATAGAGGACTAGCACAACACGGAGAGCAGCGGCTGGCTCTGCAACTCCACCAGAAACAACCACGCTCGCCGTCCCTTTGCCAGAGGTCCTACCGGGCAGACAAAAGCGTAACAAAAACTACAAAATAATCTCGCCCTTCGCCGAACAATGAGACCTTAAAATATACGTACGTGAGGGTATTACATGCAGAAGAGGCAGGGGGAGGGGTGGGGGGATGAGAACAACATTTCCCATCAATGCGTTTTATTTCTTAGTGCCTGAAAAGGCTCTTTCCCGCTTTAATGTGAATTACTCATCTCTTTTATCGGGCCAGTCTGTTGCCTGCAAATGTACATCTCAGGTGAAAAGGGGCATTTGTTTAGGAGTTCAAACAGAAACTAATCGCTTGATACTTATCTGGGGTTGAAAAGTAGTTAAATAGAATAGTAAAGACTGTAATCATTCCCGTGGCTATCTATCTACTAACACCACTTGGGCATGCAGGTCCGTCAGACGGTAAGGTAGCTAAGGGAGGAGGGCAGTTAAACCAGAGAGCTGGATATTTTTACTACTGTATTTTATGTCCAATTCTTCTAGCTCCTAGTCCGAGTCCTGACGGCTTCACTCCTTCAAACATACCACATGCCGATAAAAAAGCTTTCTTTAAAAAAACCAACAGATGAATAGACACCACTAATCAGATGTAATGTAATCGAATGCTCTTCTTCATCTAATCTGTCTACTCTGTGTAATCTAGCTATTCTACCAGCTCCAGCATTTGTAATAGGCATGACATTGATTCAGATCTCGTATAATGTTATTTCAGTATTTTATTTTTAAATGAGACTGCAAGTTGGGTGGCTATTTTGCATTCAAAACTCTTCATCAACTTTGTAAATGATTATCATGTGTAAAGCAAAGCTGACCTGCACCTTTCTGCTACTTTTTAGTTGCTACATTTCATAAAGCTCAGAGCACAGCACAAATTTTTAAACAGACGAGAGTAACAGGAATTTAGCAACAGAACTGCCCAGGATCAACAGTGGAAAATGAAAAGCACAGAGCTATTTGATAAGATCTGCCTTGAGACACAAGCTGGAAAGAGATGAAATCTTGTCAGCATACAACACTGATCCATTTTTATGTTTTCTAAAATGCAGAATGATTTCCTTAAAAACAGGAGTTTAAACAACATCCACCTAGGTTTTCCCCAAAGAAAGAGAAAACCTCATCTTATTTTATAGGACAAGCAGGATTCACAGATTAATGGACAAGCTAGTGTCTGCTAGGTAAATGACAGCGGTGGAAAGAACAAACAAACCCTCTTCTCATATAAACAAATATATTTGAATGTAATAAAAATGTTGACAACAGTTATGTGATTAAAGCAATTGTTTTTTTCATTTAAGGCCTTACCATTGGAATAATTTAAAATTAAGTGAGAAACATCAGCCCCTTGGGTTTTGCAAAAGAGATTTAATTTGTAGAAATAGTTGTGGGGTTTTTTAAACGTAGCTATTTTCAACGTTGCAAGATAAAGCTCTCTTTTTTTTCTAATTTTATTTTAAGAATAGACCCCATTTAGAATTTCACATTGTAAATCTCCCTATGTCTGAATGCTGTTACAAGGTTTGACAATGAAAGAATAATTCATGTCAGACAAAAAGAGCCCTTCAATCAGCTTCATGCAGCTTTTCTCCTGCAGGGCTATGCCAAAACGAATGTGGAATCCTGAACTGAACCATCCATCACATTTCCCAAGTCTTTCAATTAATGACACTGCAATCAGATCGATGGCGTGTAATAAGAAAAGAGCTTTGCATTTCTATACCTATTAATTCGCTGAGTAACTCCAGTGGTAAAACGTGACCAGAAAGAGAAAAGAAAAGAAAATTTCATCCTCCTAGCAAGATTTTTGGGGATGTTTAAGCCACTCTGTACAAGCCTCAGTTCTACAGCCCTGTCTCACCCCAAGAACTGAGTGCTCAAAGCAAAAATCACATAGGCTTTTCTTGTTTAAAAGCAGGACAGTCTCCCTTCCAGACAGGTATTTTCCCTTCCGCTGCTAAGCACACAGAGCTCTAAGTGTTTTCTAGGTAGACACTCTAGGTTATAGAGAGGAGTCCATTTTTCTTCCAGGCTCAGACTGGTCAACCCCCACCAGCCTCCTGTTAGCCAGAAATGTCCTCGACGCAATCCCAGCCATGGAGGAGCGCAGTCACTCACAGGGCAGGACTCTGCAGACTTGTTCTCTGGTGCGAAGGCAGTAATTAGCGACAAAATTTCCAGCTCACAGAACAGACCAAGGATGAAGTTACCTCACGCAGTGATTAACCTCCAACAAAACGAGGTGGGGGAGAGAGCTGGGCAGGGGGTGAGGGCAGCCGGGACAAAAAAGTCTACCAGCAACCATGGGATGAAATTAGAGTGACCTCACGTCAGTGAACGGGCATAAGATTTTGGATCGATGACAAAAATTATCGAGGCTTTGCAGAACGGAACTGTCAAGCACATTTCAATTCCCTTACTGCAAACATTGTGGGTATTGTTTGGAGAAGCCAAACAACTACAGGGAAGAGAAAACTGCAATTAGCCAGAACATTGCATTTATTAAAGGGATTTAATTTGGAATTGTCTTTTCTTTTAAAAGGTAGCTTTTTGGCATTAAAATACAAAATACCCTCCCTTTGAATACTACGCAGCTGCGTGTTTCCTAAAAAGCTACAGAGTCTCTCGTTTCTGGGTCACGCGGGGAAATAAGAGCTCGAACCAAAAGGCTTTACCACCTTGGGGCTGCCGACCAGCTTAGAAGGAAGGAGTGATTTGGAGGACCTCCCAGGAGACAAGAGCGGGTCACAGGCGATGAGAGACACATCTTGCCTACAGAAATGATCCCGTTGTGCTGCCCTGGACAGGCAACTGGACGTGAACTGCCCCTGCCAACGTTAACCCCCTCCTCTGGATCAGATGAAGCTTTCAGTCTCCAGCGCTGACACTTACTTCAGCAGCTTTGGCTTTACCTCAAAGGAAAGAAGCTGCAGCTGTGATAGGAGATGGACGCAGGTCAAAACCTACAAGAAGACATTCTTTTGGGAGCAATAGATTTTCAGTGAGGTTGTGTACTTTGGAAGTCTTCAGAAAGGGAAAAGAAATCTTTATGGGAGAAAACAAGAAGTGGAACAACAGGAAACAAGGGAGAGTTTCAAGGTTCACTTCATCAATCCTGTCAAATATCAAAGAGTGCTTTTAAAGGATCATCTCTGGCTTTGCCTCTTAGCATCTTTTATGATCAAATTTCAGCAATTCTGAATTTCAGCAGCACCTCGAAAAAAAGCCTTGTTAATGCTGCATCTGAATGTACCCATCCATGACACACAGGGAGTCAGCCACAGTCCACAAGTTTGCGGGTCGAGGAGGGGAACTGGAAACACCGTGGCAATAAGTGAAATGGGAATGCCCATGAGCTGACTTGCAAAATAACTGCAACCAAAGCACAGTGAGCAATGCCCACTCACTGGCAGACAAAGAACAATAAATAAATAAACCATGTATAAGCAAAGACAATTAATTTACAAATAAAACATGACAGCTGAATGCAGACTAAAGAAATAGGAAAACAGAAATTCTGGATGAGAAACCTGTAAAACTGAAAGGAAACTTTGACTAGGAAGCCAAATGCAAAATATTTATACTTCATGTCACTGTATCTCACCCTTTCTCTATAGAGCACATAAACCTGCACAACCATAGGTGTCTCAGGATCCCACCACGTTTCAGAAGAGCAGGTTTCAGGGCGCAGTTGCAGCACACGCACCTCAGTGATCTCCAAGGTACAAGAGCCACTCAGGCTAGAAGTCAGCCCAGATCACCTCCCCTGACTTACAGGACACGTTACATCAACAACAACCCCAACCAGTTTTTGTGTATGTGTCACCATTGATACACAGGGAGGTGTCTTTGAGCCCGGGCAGGTTGTGGGAGTTGGGGGGGATATTTCTGACATTATACAAGATTTTCACAGCGAATATGTGACTAGAGATTTACAGCTCCGAACAGTGCCCTGCACTGCCCAGTTGCAAAGCACAGTATGTGCTCCACAGCTTAATAACGTACAAATGTCTTGCCTGCTAGCAGGTCAGGGAGAGGGGAGAATGGGGTGCCGCCTCAAGCCATTATTTCAGCACTGGCTGCCTTCCAGGAACTAACAGAGCTTCAGAAGGCACGGGCAGGCTTGCTTACATCTGCTTCCCTCTGCTGTAGCTGCAGACAGACTTACATACCGATATTTTATTTCTTTCTTTTTTTTTTTTTTTTAAATGGGTTTGGACAAGCTTTCACTAGGTATTCTCAGGGTTCTTCTCATCTCTCTCAAAGGAGCTTTGAGAGCGACCACTGCAAATTAATTTGATAAAGAGAAGCATTCTATAATTGTTTGTCTTGTTCGGTGGCTAGGGCAACAGCAGCCTTGCAGTAATGTAGCTGTCTACAAAAGCTGTGGAGCCTCTGTTAGCCCCTGTCAACAGAAAAAGTCTGCTACCTGTCTTGCTGCTGTACAGACAGGCACACAAAAAACCCACCTGGACTGTTCAAAGTCATGACCAAATCTCAGCTTTGGGATTCAGACCTCATCCCCTGCGATGGGATGCACTTCTGGAAATTTAGCTACAGAAACACAGAGCCTCAGCTACCAAGGTCCTGAGTTCATTCCCTACTGATCACAACATGGGTAATGGCTTCAAACTGGGAGAGGGGAGATTTAGATTAGATATCAGGCAGAAATTTTTCACTCTGAGAGTGGTGAGACACTGGCCCAGGTTGCCCAGAGGAGCTGTGGATGCCCCATCCCTGGAGGTGTTCAAAGCCGAGTTGGATGGAGCTTTGAGCAACCTGTTCTAGTGGGAGGTGTCCCTGCCCATGGCAGGGGGGTTGGAACCAGATGACTGTAAGGTCCCTTCCAACCCAAACCATTCTATGATGCTATGATTTAAATAGTCATTATTCAATTTCCTCCTTTCCACTGAAGTAGTAACTAAAAAGACACCTTCGCAATGCTCATGGTGCTCCAGCCTGTGACTAATACTACAATTAAATTTCAGCATTAAAACAATAAATTCAACAAGGACGCTGCTAGTCAGCCACCACGTATAAAAAGTCCACTGTGTCTCCTTACCTAGGAATCCTATCCTTAGCCTTCTCCAAATCCCCATTCAAAAAGTAACACTGCAATCACTCCTTTCCATGAAAACAGAAGTAGGTATATTCAGTAGCTGCATTTTACAAATAATTATCTGACAACACAATATTACTAAAAGGTAGATAAGAAGATGAAAGGAAAACCTGAAGGTAAGTGAGATCATAGAATCAAAGAATGGTTTGGGATGGAAGGGGCCTTTAAAGATCATCTAGATGCTAAAATATTCTGAGGACATATATGGGATTACAAGGCTGGAGGAGGTCAGACATGGTTTAAGTTCTCAAGTAAAGACTGGGGATTTCCAAAAGAAGCAGCGATGTATACCAGGACAATTCTACATTTCCTAGGCACCTAAATGAGACAGAGAGGCACAGGGTCCTTTTGAAAGGACAGCACATTGCCACCGGAATGAAAAAACGTTGAGGAGCATTGGTTTAGGAGTCATGAAGATTGGGGTGGGGTAGGGTAGGGTGGGAGGTGATCCCAGCTTCACATTCTTCACGATGCCATGGAATAAAAAAAAGCACTTTAGTTTTGTTCTGGGCTCTCTCCACCACTGATCTCATCCTCAGATAAAACAATAGAATCACATATACAAATATTGGCAGCGCTCAGCCTTGTTTTTCACTGCAAGCCCAAAGGGCACACGGCAGTGAAATTGCAAGCTCTTCTGAGCATGTCTAATCAGCTCTGCCTGCCAGATTTTCAATCTCTGGTGGCCAGTTCTGTTCCCAATTTATATAAAAATGCAGCTTCTAGTACGCATGGTGTTCTGAGGACAAGCTCCAGTCCTCAGGCCTATCTGAAACAGGAGAACACCACACATGGAGGGAGTAGGCACAGAAAGGAGTTTATTAATTGGCTTCTTTTGATCTCCCTGCTGGGACCTCTACCCAAAGCCATGGGGCTTGGTGAGAACAGCTCTCCAATGGATTTATTTTTCCACTGTGCCTCCTGGAGGTACAACCTTGGAGGAATAGCACAGAAGGTGGAAGACTCAACCATACCAGGACTCCCAGCTACTTCGCAAGTCAGTGTAATCTGGAGGCTGCTCCACAGCAGAGAGCAAGAAGTCACCCTACACACTCATCAGTCTCACCTAGCTCAGAAAGGAGAGGAAAATAGTCCATCATCACCCAGACAGAAGCAATTAGCTCTTGTTACCTCATCAGGGGTGTTTTCTCAGTCATTTAATTAACACCAATAATTCAGTAAGGCCAACTTGTTTTAAAAGAAGAACAAGCAGGCTTTTTTGCTTTTTTTTCTTTCAAGAGTTGTGTAGGTGCCTACCGATGCTATCAAGATTTTCAGAAATAGCCAATAGATGTACTCTATTTAAAAAAATATATATATTTAGTAGCCCTAAGCTACTAATTTTTAGACATTTAAAATTACACAAGATTAATCCTCTCCAAAGTGTCTAGCCCTTGTATGACTAAAACCGGGATTTCCTACAGGGATGTAGCAGCCTAAAACTGATAAAACTCTTGAATATCCTATGTCATTTGAAAATAACACATTTCAAAAGCCCTGGCCAGTATCTCAACTGTCCCACATGACTTTTTGACATACAGACTGATGTGTCTCTTGCATTCCTCTAATATCTCGAGAGTGGAAACTTGTGAGAAAGAGGTTATGGACAACATTATTTATGCTACTTAAGCAAATCTCTTCTTAATTTCAAGTGCCTAATAATTTTCTTGTGTCTGTTACCTTGATTCTCACCTTCTTACTGTTCTTCTGCCTCTATTACACTCGTATACATACACACACACATATACATATACATTGGGTCTTCACAGATACGGAGATAACTCTTACAAAAAGGAGCTTAATCTTAAATATTGCCAGGATACAGAAAAGAAAAAAATCTGTTTACATTTCTGTGGGCTAAGAAATAAGTCTTATTCGCTCAAAAGCTGAGAAGTGGGATAATTTGAGGTACTATCAGATGCTTACCAGATTTATGCCAATGGTTAGTGAGCCTTAACTGCAAACACAGACATATTGGTGTTCTTTTAAGTCAGCTGCTGCATGTTTGAAAGGGAAGTCACCTCTTCTCCAGGAGTACATTAGTCACATGTAAACTGTTGAACCTGGAGAAATAAAACTTTCCTGATGGTCACAGTAGTTGCCTTATGGAAGACTTTATTACCCTTACATTAGCCTGTAAAATTACCATTATTATTGAACTCAAAACCAACCACTGGTGTTTTGACGCAGCAGCCTTCTGCAGCAGAATACAGCAGGCTGACCGTGCGCTGGGAGTATGATTTATACCTTCGAAGGCAGAATATAAGGATTATATACTGCTTTGGCTCACTGGAGGATATGCATGAGTTCAAATACCTGTGTATTAGGGTTCAAGAGAAACAGATTTTTGGTTCCCCCCAAAATATTGCGAGACTGACCATGTATGGTCTGAAGTGGATTTATCAAAACTTTATATTCCAGTGGGAATCTGACAAAACTAATATCCTCTGAACAGTTTTTGGCATCTAAGCCCCTACACAGAAAAGATGACCCTATGGAACAAAACCAGAGAGTCTGAACTCTTCAGTTTACCTTGAGCCCTTATACAGAGATCAGAGCCCAACTACATTAGAGAAGTTTGACACAACTCCAACTGTCTGTTTCCTGGACACTTTCAGCTACTTATACAAGCACTAAAACTGGCTACTGGGCTATCGTATGATTTCCCAAGTTTTACAATCCATTTTGTTTTAGGAATTCACCTTCAGAATGTGTGGTGAGAAGATGATACTGTAAAAACAGCGGTACTGCTCTGTAACTCATGTTACCTATGAGCTTGCTCAGACCTCAAAGAAAATGCATGAAGAACCCCATGTACACCAAGTCTAGCCTGGTATAAGTAGGTGGTTTCAATAACAGTATTGAGGTTTTGGCCCATTTTTTCAATTGAATATCTGGTACAATGAAGCCTGCAGAACTGAAAAAAAAAACATAGACAAACCGTGATCAGAGACTTAGGTTTCTAAACCGTATTGAGGTTGCAAAAACAAATTGACATCAACATATGGGGAAAGTCTGAAACATTCGCATATGTGAGAAACTTTGGCATGTAAGAGTCCCCGTTAAATTCAAATATACAATGCACAAGATTAAAGTTATTCAGAGGCATTAGTGTTTGCAAGATCAGACCTCGAGATTTCTCTGTGTAATAACAGTTACTTTAGGTTTAATCTGTTATTGCATTAATATCTATAAAGAGCACGTATAAATACAAATCAGATGGCAGCTGCAGTCTTACTGAAGAAAAACAAAAAGGTTGGAGGGCTAGGGGGGAAGTAAAATTTCCATGATGGAAATTTCCAATGGCACGTATTTTGGGATTATCATCCTGCTCAAACTGCAGCTATTTTTTTTCCATACACAATACACAGACATATATATGAGAATGAAAAAGGCAAAGAAATGAATTTGAGAAAGAAGAGAAGGACAATACTGATGGGAAAAATTGCTTCAAAATGGACAGATTGCCCTTACACAGAAGCAAGTGATAGTCTTAAGTATGGCAACCCCCCTCAGATTTCTGTGAAAAGCCTGATGTGCTCTACTTAACACTTAAGAAAATGCACTAGGGAATAATGACCTCTAATTTATTTTGGCTACAGCGATCTTCATCTGTGCTTCTGTTAATCTCACTCTGAGGATTTCAGGGTACTTTTTAACTAGGGACTGACTCATTCTCTAGCTGCCTAGTAGTTAATCTGCTCAGATATTTCCCCAAATAACCATCTGCTCCACCTTGTATTTGTTTCACTCTCTGACTATCGTAGTTCTTGGTCTGTCCTGCTGGCTTATTCAGCACTCTTTAAATTTCTCCTCTGGCCTTATGTCTGGTTGCTTATGTTTTGGACAGACAATAGAGGTGATACAGGCCATTATTCATGAGAAGCTTCAAGTGTAACGTGAGAAACATCTCATCTCCTGACCCCTGTTAGCATAAGAATTGCTGATAAAATTCTGGACTGAAAGAGAAGAATCTTCTGGGAAAAATATAGGCAAAAGTTTCACTTGAGAGATGTGTTTTGTAAGAAGAATCCAGATTAATTCTCTGCCTAAGGACCAGATCTAACCCCTAGCACAGCTAATGGGAATCTAGAGAAGTAGCGCAGGAGAGACCTTACATGCTTGCCAAGTTTTAAAGAGAAAGATATGCTTTACCACTCCCACAGCTCTGTGCTCTTGCATTTTATTTTTTTATCCAAGGATCACAAAGTGCTTTGCACACTTCAGTGAATTAAGCTTTACAATGCTCCTGGAGAGAGTGTAAATGTAGTTCTATTGATTCCACATCTGGATCACCTAAGTTAAATGCTGAAAAGATCTTCTTGGTTTGTGCATTTTCATGCATCATCAAGTTACCAAGTTTTAACTAGTTTCAACTGATTTTAACAGAGTTACATCTGAAAGAAGTTGGGGTGACGCAGTGGAAAAATCACACATACTGAAAGCATAGTCTCTGTCGAAGGATCATCAGACGCTAAACTTAGGGTACATCTCATCATAGAAAGCAAATTTTGGTAACAGTAGAGCATATATCTGCAATTTAGAAGCAAAGGCAGGAACTGACCCACCGTACTGTCTGCTGATGTACCTATGGAAAAGACAGTCAGATGCATTTGTCTCAAAGCAACAAACGCCACTATATACCTACATAACACACCAAAAGCCAAATTCTTTCTAAAAAAAATTTTCAGAGCTTATTGACTTCATCCCAATTCATTCAATTTACAGATGTATCAGTGGCTCCAGCAATTTTGTATCACATTTGCTACAGAAATCAACACTGTTCACACTGCCTGTGTGGAGAACAGCATAATGCAATATTGAACCGGAACTCCAGTGGGGTGGCACGCACCTTAACCAGAAGGGTATCAGATAGGACTGACAGGCAGACACATCCATGGACAATTTTCAGCAGAAGGAAGTGCTACCCTGCTTGTTGAGACAGGATGAGACAAAGTGTTTAGGAAACCCATTCCATCCTGTGTACCCTGCAATTGGGATAAATCACGTGACTAAAGCTTTTCCACATCTAGTTTTGGTGAATCTTATCACAGTTACTTCTTCCTTTTCCTTGTTTGCTTTGAGACACTGTATCAATCCCAAGTAGCCTCACAAGCAAAGTATTGATGCTGTTCGTACTTCCACTGGGTATTATTTCACACCAAAAGTGGCACAACTGGCATCAATGGGGTTGCCTTAGCAGAAGTAGAGCACTAGGCCTACCAACTTAATTTTATTTTTATGAGGTATATAGACAAGATAATGTGTCGTATCTCAAAGTGGCAGAGAGATGCCTAGTCTGTCAAGTCACATCCGCAGCTTTAGCTAGTGGAACTGCACAAACCAAAAGTGAGATGGTTTATGTGCCAGTTCACCATATGATAGCAGACTACAGGACTTGCATGTGAACCTTGCTGAAGCTCTACAGCTAAACACCGGTCACATCAGAGCACAACCCTTCAACCCGTTTCTGTCCTCCACAAATACTTAAAGTTTGAGCATGCATCCAAACTCAACAGGGTAAGACCTGGGACCGATATCAGGGATGCTAATGAGTCAAAGCAGCTTGCAACAGATGGTCCCGCTTCATCCAACTGGAGGCCGAAGGGTTTGTCACCCAGCCGCAGAGCCATGCATGGGATTCAGAAGGCAGGTGCGCTCCCAGGATAGCCTCTGTGCCTCCACTGCACGATCCCAGAGACGAATCCAGGATGATTAGCTCAAATTTGAGGTCACCATGGGCCAGCAATAGAACGGGATCATTGCCCCATTGGAGATTTTCAAATGCCTTGGAGCCCAATTCTGTCAAGCTATTTAACTGTTTAGCAGCACAAAGCTGTGAATAATAATTCACATATTTGAGAACATACACAAAATCACCTCCGAAATGCACTAAGCTCTGCCATTAATAAAATGCAAGCAGTACAATTTTAATACCATATAGTACCAATACTATTTAAGTCTTATCGCATTTGTGAGGGGGAGGTGCTGCTTTCACCCCTCACAGTTGGGTGAAGTGAGGTGCAGAGGTGCATCATTCGACCCAGCATATAAATCATGTCTGTGGCCGTCACAGACCACAATAGTTCACAGCTTTCAGGTGAGTTTTCAGTGCACTAGATCTTACTGGCTTTCATCAGCGTACTTGATTCAGCGCAAACTAAACCCATACTACTTTAAAGGAAAAGTATTAAATAAATGGCAAACAGCAAACCAAATGGGCAATTAATATTCTTGGATGGATTCAAGGAAAAATCTACATGTACATACTCAAACTATTCCAAAGCAAAAACTAAGCATACTGAGAAATGTTTATAGATGTTCAAACTGCTAATGGCATGCAAGAGGCTTATCTTTCAAATATCATAGGTCAATGAAAAGGAATATGTGAATTTCCAAATGTTCCTTGCTTGGCTGATCCATCAATATGATAACTAATACATACTTAAACTTCTCAATGTACTCCCTGAAATTAAAACAACCAGATAGCAAAGAAAGAGCTTAAATAACCATTATCAATGGATTTCAGATAAAAATCAAGAAATAATTTCAGAAAGATCACCCAACACAGTCAAATAAAATAGCTTTGGAAATGGGTCAGGGAGGTGTGAGCTGGCAACCAATTACACTTCGTATGCAGAGGCAGCTCAGCAACAAAAAGTCTCCTCAGATTAAAAGCTTGACAAAGCTGGTCCAAGCTACGCTCCCCACTAATTGATGGGGAAAAAACCTTCAGTAAACTAACAACTTTCTACCTACCAATAGTGTTCACAATACAGTGGATGTTTGCTCAGAGACAGGGTTTGGGTAGAGGCTGCACCTTTTCTCTCCTTGTTTTGGGAAATCAGGAGTGGCCACTTAGTGGTCCCCACTACCTCCCAACCCACGCATCGCACACATGCAGGGCAGGGCACACTCCCCTCCTCGACCCGTAACGTGTCCGCAACAAATGACAGCGCCAGAGGTAAGATTGCTGGGCATCCTTGTGCCAAGTATGGGTTAACAGGAGCTCGGGGTGCCTGTGCATTGTGTTGCCTGCACAACCAGCACAGCAGTGGCACTCCTGATGCAGGGTGTTTTGACATACACGTTAAGTTAGGCAAGATGACTACGTCTGTGTTAAAGCTTAAGGGAGGAAAGAGAAAAAGCCTGGAAAGCTTACATAGGCTTACAAGTCACCCGCAGTTCAAAGGCATTTAGGGTCCTAAAGACAGTGCTAGGAACCTCACTGAATCTTCTGCAAGACCGAAACACTAAATCCCTGTTTATTTCAAGAGACACTAGACACCAAAGTCTTTCCTTTGTTGTTTGCATTTATCTCATTTTCAACCTATCCCTGTCATTATCAAGTGAATGCCTTTCAAATTCTGGCCCTTAAGCACATTTTTTGTTTAAAATAGAACTTGGAAGTCATGCTCTTGTAAATGCTATCCCGCTCTCCGCAAAGTAAGAGGAGAGTCCTAGAAGACTACAGTATGGAAAAGAAACTCACTGTATGGGAGAAACAAAGGAAGGCCACCAAGGAGTGTGTTGTTTGCATGACAACACTTCACAGGTTTCATGTGTGGAAATGCAGAAACACTTCCACTTTCCTTTCTAAACGGTGTTGTTATTTTAATTTTAGTATCGTTCAGAAGTTCCAAATGAAATTAGGGAGCCTCAATGCTAATGATACACTCAGGTCACTTGTCAGTCCAGGTCCTTAAGAAAAATATCAAACATTACTCAATTCGCCACAAAAACATGCAACTTAGAAGCACTGGAAGAGCAGTCTCACTAATTAGTTCAAGGGAGGGCATTTCAAAACAAGGCAATTGAAAGCATGGGTCAAGGTTAGCACTGAATTCACACACATGAAGTTTGAGAGGAAAAAATCCTTCTCTCTGGGCGTTTCTTCCTGTTAATCTTGTTTCAGCGCTGGCTGGCCCAGCTGCCTCTTGTGCTCTCCTCTCTTCTGGGTGGAACCCTGCAGTTCTTTGATTTCCTTTCATATTTACAGCTATGTCATTTCTGGCTGACCCTTCCCAAACCTCGGGTGTTTTCCTCTTGGAGCTGCAGCAGTATTATGTATGCTTATCAAGAGACCAGCCTGGAGCTGGGCTAGTCTTCAGGCTTTGAGGGTCTTTAGCAACTTTTTGACAATTCTGAGAGGCTGGGGAAACAAGGAGGAAAGATGGGAGCCATTTTCCCCATAATTTTAGCCTTTATTTTCCTTTCCCCCCACATGCACCCAGAAAGATAACACCACATATTTTTCTGGCTGTAGAGCCATTACTGTCTTGGATAATGGGACAGTTCCTCACAAACATCAGTTACTGGAAATCGTGTACAAAATTGTCCTGTCTCCACTTCCTGCTCTCCTCTACCCCTCCACACAGAGTTTCTTCTAAAAAGAGCACAAATGACTATCATTAAAGATGAAGCTTGCGGGTTGTGAAGTTTTGGCTGCTTTAAAAATCAGATGGACCAAGTCATCTCAGCCCAGCTTAAACTACAGAATCACAGAAAATGGCCAGGCCATCACGGGCTTTCGCAGAGAGGAGCCCAAGCCACACATCTGCACTACAGTTTGAAACCTCAGGGTTTCATTGGGGGATGCTCAGACCTAGACTATGTGGTTTAGCCTCTTCTCCCACATGACATGATTCCTGTATGGGTGTTGCATTTGGGGGTTTATGGGAGCTATCAGGATACGTTTTGGTTACTGGGCGAGAAACCCCTGATGATTAGTATTCCCACAGGATGTTTCTCATCCTTCCCAATTCCCAGCGCATCAGAAGTACCATCTTATCAGCTGCTCCTGAAGTGTGCCAGCAACCCACTCTGCTTGTGCCTGGGCAGGACAGTACCACACAAAAACCTCAACTGGAAACACTATGCACACCAGAAGACAGATCATGCACAGAACTTAGAAATGCCACCCATAAAAGCTCAGAACACCCTCATTTCATAAAAATGGAAGTTCAATGCCCTTTGTTAAAGCTTACTCATTTAAACACGGCATCACCCATATTACACTCAGAAGCCTACCAACACCATGCAAACCCACCACTTTTAGGTGTTAGCTTCTTTGAAGGGGCTAGAGCAACATAAATTAGTGCTAAACATCTTGGATTTTCCAAGGAGAAATATTTCCATACACAAATGAAGAAAACAGACTCCCAGGGCCCCTCATAAATTCTGGCATAGAAAGGCATGCGCTTCCATTGAGTACATTTCAGAACAGTATTTCCTGAGGCATTTCTGAATGGTATTGATTTACATGCAAAAGATTATGTCTGCAGCCACGCAAAGGGACTGGACAACAAAGGTGAAAGAACAATGCATCAAGAAACAAATGTAGATCTTTTTTCTTCAAGTTAATTAAAAGAAACTAGGTCTGATTCCCTTTGTTTGACACCAGTAGGATACCATTCACTGCTGAGGAGTTAATCCTGATTTACTGCAGCAAATCAGAGCAATACGCACTCAGCATATGAGCCATTCTAAGTTGCAATCAGACAGAGACTTCAGCACAATGCTCCCTACATCTGCAACAAACTCGGATCAAATTTTACTAATCACCTACCTCTTTTCAACCCATTATGTTGACCATTAAGATAATCATATGAATTTGTAAGTCTGAGATGGGGGAGCCATGTGAGCCTCCATGGTTGTGTTTCTATGGAAACAATTCCCCTGGCATCTTTGGTCCACATTCGGTATTCCTGTCTGACTGTTCATCTCATTCACACACTCAAAATCCCCATTTTCCAAACACTCCTTTCGGGAGGGCTATGTTTTCTTCTTTGTTCTATTCACCCATTGGGCTGGATATCACAGGGATGATGGGGTATCCGGCAGGTCACTGCACCCCACTCCTGGCCCAGAGAAATCAGGATGAAGGCACCAGGGCAGCACAGTCTCCACAGGCCCTTTTAGTGCTTTTGCTTTTTTGGTGCAACTGGCAAGACTGAAAATTTGTTCGAATTATCTTTTACAGGTTTTGCCGCTTTCATCCCTCAGTGAAGATCACACATGAATTACAATGGAAACTGGTATCTGTAGCAACTGCCATCCAGAAGCTACCACACTCCCAGCTCCTTCCTCTGCTCTCTGGCAGCTTCACCCATCTCATAAAAGCAATTGCTTATGTGAAAGGTGGCAGCTTCTGAACTCCATGTGCAGCCAAGCCACAGCGCACTTCAGCCCTGGGACAGGATAACTCCCTACCCAGCTGGAACAAGGAGCATGCAAGGGAGCCAGAAATTAACTTCTCGGTTAAAACTTGGCCATAATGCTTCAATTAACACTCCATCCTTATGAAAGGTACCACATCCCAACCAACAGGGCCTCCATCACTTCCCTTCTGAGACTATTTCGCAGTACAATGGGCTTCACACTTCATTTTCCTAAGAGTCAGCCCACGTTTTTAATTGCTCAGTCTCACTGTAATTCAATCCCTGTGGACCATTGGGAACAATTCGTTCCTTGTGTCTGCAGAGTGCCCACCATCTTGATCAACTCAGCAAGGACGGAACTAAGGGTTTCTAAGGTTGAAAACATGAGCTGCTATACCCTATTCCAACATGCCACACTCACTAATTAGGGTATTTACAGACTGCCCCTCTGGGCAAATGTTGCACAGACCGAGGCACGTCCTATACCTTCGGTAGTGGATTACACCTGCAGCTTCTCAGTACTTCTCACGGCAATGTCCCTCCATTTTCTGGGACTATGTTAGACTTGTCTCTACTGGCTTAAAAGCTCTCTGTATTTCTGCAAGAGCAGGTGAAGAAAAAGGCAACAGAAGTGTCCTTTCAGTCCATCCTTTTGCCAATATTCCACTGCAGCATTAAACAAAACGTTAAGCTTGCTGGTACCAGCTCTGCTCGTTAGCACTCCTGCCCCTGAAGAGGCATCAGCAAAGGCAGAGGCCCTAAAGAAGGAATATGTCCAAATTTCTTCTGCATTTAACCACTCGGTATTCTGAATATATCAGGAATTAACTTGCAGGAGTTAAAACAATGGTTGCCTCCCTAAACTACTGCTTCCACTCCTGCTGCTGCCAGTTTCAAAAAAGCACAAGGGCCACATTTTTAGACAGTATAATTTGGCACAGATCCCTTAGCTCCATTGTTTTCACTGGAACCGTGGTAAGTTACACCAGATGAGGATATTGCTCTAAAAAGATTTTGCTTTAAAACAAACACACAAACAAAAACAGGTTTAGACAAGACAGGGGATTTTGAAGCTGCGTTCCTGTCTCCAGAAGCTTCCAATGACTTGCAGTAGTCTTTGCTTCACCAAGCCACAAATTTGTAACGCCTTTAATCTTTCCATGTAAGTCAGTTCCTCTACTCCCTTAATCGTTTTTGTTGCTCTTCTCTGAATTCCATCCAATTTACCACACAGTACAGACTACATTACATCTGAAAGGCCAGAAGTATGGCGTACAGAAGCTCATTTTCAAATTCTATGACCTCAATTCTTGGGAGGATTTCAGAGACCAGACACCAGGCTATAAATGAAGAATGTGTGCCCGTATAGCTGGGTAATTTAAATGCATTTTCTGTGAATAAATCTACGTGGTACTTTCTTGATCTGTACAATCTTCTGCCATAGGGGCCTAACATAAAAATACTTCAAAGGCTTTAACAAATTCCCTCAAGATGTGATCTTCAGCATTTCAAAAGCTGAAAGACATAGACAAGGTTTAAAGTGATCATGATATATTTTCAAGGTAACGCTCTTCAGCAACTCCTGTTCACCCATTTCTTGAAAGTGAAATTATATCACCTCTCCCTATATGTACCTTTTTAACTTATTGACTACCTTATGAGCAATGCAAAGATGAAGTGAATTTGACTTTTGGTTAGGGTTTACTATACCTCATTATCTTTAAATGAAGCACAGCAATGCTTCCTTCCTTCAAATACATACTAGACAGTTCCAAATGGAAATCCTCTAGCCACAGACCCTCACCACTTCCCTTGCCTCTTGCAGCACTAAGAAAATTCAGATTTGGATTCAAGTTTCAGCCCCCATCTCTCTTCCCATGTTGAGCTGAAACAAAATCCTGCATAGAAACACTTTTGTGAAAGATTATTTTTATGTTACACCTCAGTCCCATCTCTGATATTAATTACACAGTTTGAGCTTTAAGCCAAAAGATATTTTGAAACTGATGCTCTTGGCTGAAACCAAGATTCCTTATGTCTCCAAATAGTTTCATAACAAACTCTCCTCGACTGCGGCATATTTAATGAGAATGCAGATGATCAATTGCAGCCCGCCTTGCACGGTTAACTCAATCAAGAAACTACTAATGACTCCAGCATGTTACAGCTTTTTTGGCTAATGAGAACCGTATTGACCAGATTTTTCCCGTTCTCCCAGGATCAAACACCAATATGGAACGAGTTCTGGTACAACTGTAACATTAGCCTGCAAGCAAAACGCTGACCAGCAATAGCAGGACACAGCCTGAGTGTCATTAGGGAGCAAAAGATCTCCCAGACATGTGGGCCAGCCTTTCCAAACCCTTCCGTAGCATGTGTCTCATCTGGTGAAACCAAAGCCCTGAGAAACACGGAGCTGCAGCATGAACACGGAGCTTCCACCTTCATGCACAGCGTTTCCAGACAGAAAAGCCTTTTGTTCCCGGCACGCCGGCTGCACCGCCGCCTGTCCCACCACTCCTCCTCCTCACTGCCTTCTGCTGCCATTGTGCTGCAGGATAATTTGTAGCAGGTGAGAAGTAAATAACGCTCTGTTTCCTCTTTCTTTCGCTTTCATGCTGCCTGTTGCTGCGATTTACCCTCACACCTCCATTTCTTCTTCCCTCCTCCTTCAAACAGAAGTCAGTGGACCATTTTCTGTACGGAAATCTAACAACTGACCATGCTCTACGTGAAGAGCAGTGTTTATAGCAGAGCCGGAGGACTGAGATGGGAAACAGTTCATCAGGTGTTATCTTGCCTGTTACCAACTACTGTTAAATAAAGATTTGCTCCCATGGAAAGCAATGGAAAGAATTCTGGTGACTTCAGTCATCTTTGGATTCGGGCTTTGTTTCCTTACAAAATAACCTTCAGTTTCCAGTACAGTCTGATTTCTGAAATGACCAATTTCTAAAATAGACTTTCCATTCCGTACACTGGAGAAAATGCTGCAGTCTGACCAATTTCTCTCCATCAAGAGGAGACCTTGGTTCCATTTTCATCTACACTATCGTTTTGCCGGGTGACAAGTCACTTCCTTTCCCCAGTCCTTCACTTCCCTCTATCAAACAGGGATAACACAGAATGCTGTGTCCTCTAGGAAGTAAAACTGCTACAGAAAAAACCTAGGTATTATTTTGCTTTTGATCAGCTTCACACTGCACCACCTGAGAGCCATGCATTCTGCCACCCCTGGCTGCAACCAAACCAAAGCAAAAGGTAAAAGCACACTGGGTAAAAAGGGGAGAGAGAAGGAGTAACTGGGACTTGTGAATCAACTGGAAAGTGTCAATTCTCCAAAGCTTCTTTTCAGATGAAGCTAATTTGCTGGTATAATTTTGAACAAAAATCATGGAGAATGCACATACTTTGTCAATAGGGATTGTGTTCCTTCCTCTTTAAGAGGTACTCCTACGCAATTCTCTCCACTTTAAAAGGCTTAAATGTTAAATATCATTCAGCCAAGTCATAGTGGGGGTCCACGGTTGACTTCATTCCTCTCTTAACAATGTCCTCAGGCCAGCTGCCAGGAATTCAGACACTTAATAACTTCCCTGGGCTGAGAACTCTTCACCTCGGGCATGCTCTCCTCTTATCTACAGTGGGAAATGTTCCCATTCATTTCATGGTCCGTTCTGACCACAGCACTCCTTGCTTCACTGACTTTCTCCTGCATTATTCTTCAGGTTCAAACTTCCCAGCCTCACCTGCAGGTCTGCACACACCCTTATTCTGGAAGCTTCCCACTCCCTCTTAACTTAGCCTTAGCTTTCACCCTACAACATCTAAACCCTTTGTCCCCTTCTCCTACCCTCTGTACCACCATCCTCTCCCTTGCAAAGCCTGATCCGCAGAGCTCGATGACTGCTATGGTAACCAGTTCTGATAAAGGATCTTTTACTCAGCCTTGCATTTTTAATGCTGAAGGGCCTTCTTTCAAAGCCGTATTTCTAACCGCATGCCACCCTCTTCACATTCACATTGAGCTTTGCAGGAGCAATTCCAGTGACTTGTGAGCAGAAGCTGGAGCCCCACATTCGCAATCAGGTTTCTACTCTTCCCTGCTCTTCCCTTAGAGCATGCTGGGAGGTCCTGCACAAACACCGATTGTGTTTCTCTCCTCCAACCACTTCACACTTCTTTCCATCCTCCTTTTTTCCCCAAAGGACACAAGCCAGATAGCTAGAAATGGCCACTGGAAATGTGCTTTCTCTGATTTTCTCAGTTTTAATCTCCTTCCTCCCCTTGCCCTGTAAAAAAAATTTACAAAGAAAAATTCAGAATTGGGTCCAAAATTGTTATTTAAGCCCATTCTTGTCCACTGCTAGCAGATAGGAGCCATTCCTACCAGCATGGTTTAAGAAACATCCAAGTCGCTCTAGGCTGTATTCACCTGGCCATCAAGAAGCCAGTTCTTGAAATATATGACTGGCAACTCCTGGGTGTGGCTGGGGTCTAAAATAAATTAACGTTACAGTAAAAATAACTTTGCCGCTGCCCTTGGTTTTCTATGGTAAATGAAATGGGGCATTAGTACAGCCAGTTTTTGTACTGCAGGACTCCTTCCTCAGATTGCTTTTAAGTCCATTAAGTTCCAGCTTCAGGAAGAAAATGGTAGCATTTGATTTATTGGTACAGGGGAAGAAGGATGAAGTAAGCAATAAATCTAGTGACAGCAGTGTTACTCCAGCTCACTGCAAGCCAGTCCCAAGGAGCACTTAGATTCCAGTCCAAGATTAGCTCATAGAGCTGATGTCCAAGGCAAGTCCTCCCCTTGCTCTGTGCCTCAGTTTCCCTGCTCAGAATAAGATGACACTAACTGTGAAGCTGAATTCCGTTATATTTGGCAGAGACATAAAAATATAAAATCATGTACTTGCAAGCAAATCCATGGAGACAGTGTTATCAAGCAACATACTTCTATATAAAGTATGTCTCTAGGATACGTACAAAAGAACCAGTGTGAAGGCATTAGGGTAGTCCTACAGTTCTGACACTGTCTTAGCCCTCGAGGTATTTTGTTCTGTTACCAACTCTGCCACAGACTCCCTGTATGAGCCTGGGCAAATCATCAAATCTTTCCCAACAGAAAAACAATTCATCCTTCCTTGTTTTCTTCTTCCTCTCAGGGCTACTGGCATTACAAATTCTTAAGGCCAGAAAGTGACTCTTTCTGGATGTGCTTGCAAAACTGATCTAATAGAGCCCCAAATTCCGCTGCTGCACTACCAATACAAATAATGGGCCACCAATACATGCAATATACTGGATAGACCCAGACTTAGCAGCAGCAAAGAAGGAAACTGCTTACCTAGAATGATGGATTATTTGTGACTTCTGAAGCAAATATGAGAAAATTAATGAATTTTCTGCCTGGTTTTTTTTGTCCTTTTTTGCCTTCAAAGAGTGGAGAGGAAGGACTAGAAGGTTCTCTGGACAAATCAATGAAACTAACACCCAACAAGTGACCTTTCCTCAGTGTCTTATAAGTACCTGTCAACTTCAGGAGTGCCACCACAACTGAATGGAGAGATTTAAAGCCAGACTATTCATTAGAGAGCAAACTATTATTCTAGAGACTTAAATGAATTGGCTAGTTGTCAGCCTTCCTTACTGTTTAGGTACCACTAGTAAAATGGAAAGTGGCTGCTATTTGGTTTGCACAAAAGCACAGAAGAGAAAAAAGTCTTTTAAGAGGAACAAGAACCAGGCTGTTCAACTGACGATGGTCTGACACCCTCACAAGATGGCACGCAGAGTAAGCAGATATACAGCATAATCAGGGAACCATGAAAACAAGCAGAAGTCTGTAAACACCAGAGATAGCCTCTATTTTATGGCATCACTAACAACCAACCAACTTAGGCACACTATAATGAATGCATTCATAAAATACAGAGGCTGGGAGGGTGCCTCAGTAACTCCGATCTTCTTTTATACAGTAGAAGCTACTGACTTGCCATATGCAGTTCTGAATTAAAAGCCAAATTATTATCTTCTCTGATATAGCTCACATTTGCATTAAATGCTAACATTTCAAAGTAGGAGTTACAAACCTCACCATTAATCATCTGGTTTGTATCAAGTGATATGTCACCTTTATCTCCCTAGAGCCCTTTTCTCTGGATAACCTTCTTCTCAAGTTCCCCTTCTAAAACCACTATTTATGATGACTAGGACAAAAGTAAAGGGGACTAACACCAGCTCTGTTATACAACACGTGTGTGTACAGGAACAGCACGTCAGCTAGCAGCAAGCCAGCCAGCCTCTGAACAAGAAGAGCACAGCTGTATTGGTTCTTCATCACTCTCACGTTAAGTAATGCTGTTAGTATACCCACACTATATTGAAACAGCTTTGTTATTATTATTATTATTATTATATTACTACATAAGAAACAACCTACAGGAATATCAGAATTAAAAAGTCTACTATGCAGAACGGACAGAAAAATTGGGGCAGTAAGAGTAAGGAGCCTCACACCACACCTTTTTCCAACTCCCCGTCCATGCTTTGCCCCCTCCTCATGGTTAGAGCAGCTAGAAACCCTTGAGATGGCAACACTGCTTTGGCTGCTGAGGAACCCTAAATTAGTTCTGGGTTACTCACTCTACAAATACACCAGAATCTTAGAAGTTTACCTTCTTTGGTCTTACCATGAAGGCAGCAATTAAAACTGTAAGTCAGTTTTCTATTAAAAAGTATCCAGCTACTTGGACAGATATAATTTTTAATATGTCTCCTAGTGCTTCTAATGCACAACAGTGGCACGTCATTTTCTTTTTCATTAAAGTTGGCTCTAATACTTGCTAACAGCCCTTGGTGAAATATTTTAACACAGTCTCCACAACTTCTGACAAATAACTGGTTAAGATTTACCATGCTATTGCTCGAGAAGTAGAAAAAACATCATACTGGGCAAGAAGATGGAAAGTTGTCTCAGCAAGGGAGCATTTTTACAAGCTAATATCCCAATTTCACTGTTGTCTGTGATGACGGTCAACTTGATCAGGTCCTGTGGCTCTAATCTAGGGAAATAGTATGCAACATCTTCAGGCACTTGGATGATTCTGAAGCTCCATGTGTTCCAAAAAGTTTTCTTGGGTGAAATAACCTCCTTCTGCAGATGGCAAGGTTTGAAAGATGAAGGAAATCCTATTACTTCATCACTGTAACTCTCTACGGACCTTATCCATGCCGTCACCACCACCACTACAAAAATCTGTTAAAATATGTCCAAGACGCTCTTGCTACTACGCATACAAGTTGCTCAATTTGCATTAAAACATGAATACAGAGAGGCGCCTACCTTTCCATGCCCCATTTCTCTGCCAGTGACACACAAAATGCTGTAAGGCAGCTTGATGTTTCTGCTGCCCTCCTCCTCTCCCCTACACTGCAGGATTTTGCAGACCACAAAGCAAATAGCACTTTCCATGCTCTGTTCCTAATGTCTTTGAGACGCGTGTGCTTCAAGTCCTGCCCTCCACATTTAAAGCGGCTGGCTTTCCTGCATTTGGGTTGTGTTATCTCAGCATAGGTGTTTTTCAGTTCAGTTGGCTGGGGAATAGGCACTTATGTTAATAAGGTCTCTGCCAGATGCCATCTTCCCCTTTGTTTTCCAAGAGGTTTCTGCTACATTCCTGCCACTCTTATTTACTCATCAGTCCGTTTGAAAACTTACTGTTCACCGGCACTTTAGCGGAAGCTGGTGGTTACTTGTGGTTTTCAAAAAGGAAGGGTGCATTTCAGATGACACACAGTAAAACAGTCTGACCATGTGTAAAAATAAGATTATACCACACAGCCCATGGTTCCAAGTAGTCCAGCTTTGCCACAGATAAGGCAGTCTGAGGAGGCTTAGGATGCAAATTGAGCACTTTTTCATCAAAAACTACCCAGCTGCTGAAGGTGCAAAAGGCAGAGTTTTAGGATAAGCTTTATGGGGCAATTTGTTTCCATCAAACTCTGCTTATGATGATTTAGCTGAGTGGATCCAGAATCTGTTACAGTAAAACAGCTCAAAGTGGATATAGAAAAAGATATTTCCATTCTTCAAAGGCAGAAAAACAATTTTCTATCTTTTCTGACTGGATACAGTTAAAGAAGATTACAGCTGCTATGGTTGCTTTCAGCAGCCTAGTGTTTGACCTACAATTTTGTAAAAATATAACTAACCCTTCATATATTGACTGTCAAGAATTTCCCCCCACATGCTTTCTCCTCTTCTTAGTCTACTTTATATGGAAAATTTGCCATATCATAGATCTGCATATGAAGACTACTTGGCCTATTTCATGATCAGACAGAACAGATTAAACTAAATAGAAGATAACCACAGTACAAAACTATGTCTGGTCATCTTAACTACCCAAGAGACTGTGCCTTCAAAACAAAGAGGGTAGGGAAAGGACAAAAAAGGAAAGATCGTGTCTCTTCCTTGTGTCCAAACAGCTGAGAGCGCACTTCAGTGGCCTGTTTGTTGAAAGATGCCAAACAGCAGCAGCTCTGAAGAACTGCAACATACATTCACCACTTCCGAAAATGAATCCATACTGTAAGAACACAAACGGGGAGGCGGCACATCAATCTGCCGGATCTGTCCTCCAACAGGAGACAGCACCGCTTCTTGAGCTACCGCAACACGCTGCACAACAGTACCACATTACAGAGCTGCCTTCTTTACACAAGGACTTTGAAGTTGAGGGAAAGATTTGTGCAGAAGCCCAACCTAGTGTGAACGCGTTGACAAAGCTCAGAGGAAACTTCTATCCCACACAGAGACTTTTTGCTCCCGCTGCAACAAAGAGGGAGGAAAAAAATGCAGACTCCCAAAGCTGTTTCCCAATACTGCTGCTTTGTGTAACTGTAGCAGCTTTCAGAAAAGTATCAAGCACAGAAAGGTAAATTAACTCTCTCATGTCTGTGACAGAAGTAAGAAGTTCAACAGTAGCCTTACACATCACACCAGGCGCAGCCTGTGCTTTAGGGAGTCCCTGAAGTATGGATTGCTAGGAGCTGGGAGGACGTATAAACCCCACTTTTACACCATCTTTCCCAAAGCACGTGCCACTCACCACTGCTGGTGACAAAGGAGAAGGCAAGGTCCTGGTGTAACAGCCCTTACCTTATTGCTGCCATCACCACCGCAATAGGGAGCAGCTGCACATCCCATCCTAACGTGCCACAAGTAACAAATACAGATAGTCCTACTGAAAGCGAAGGGAAGCTCTCCAAGCATCTGAGCTGTGCCAGGTCCTACACCAGTCCCGGGATCCCTGCTTTCTCCATCACCAGGGAAAAATCCCCCACTCTCCTCAAAAGGCCTTTGTTCCCACGCAGAGCAGCCTCAGCTGGCCAGCTCATCAGAGCTGACGGGAGCCCAACACCACATGGCAGACACAGGAATCACCTTGTGATTTTTGGTGGCACGTTGTTGATGACAAAGACCTTGGTGTATGATGGAGAAGCAAGGTTAATGCAGCTAAGCACAGAATAGGTCCTATGCAACTCCTTACTTGCCACTTTAACTTTCTCTGTTTACTTTTTAATTTAATGTATTCTTTTGATCTCTCTTTCCCTCCTTTCTCTTGTCTCCCTGAGTTTGCTGACACAGTAGAAGCATGACAAGCTCAGACAAGCTAACCTACTTTTTTCTTTTTCTCTTGTACATGTTAACGCTCCCACTCCTCTACCTAGCATATGAAAGCATATTGCAAGTATCATTATAATGATACTCCCAATCCCCCTGTGAAGTAATTCCCCCAACTGACAGGTGAAGAAACTGAGACACACAGAGCTCTTAAATTACTTGCCCCTCAAGCTTACAGAGGAAGCCAGCAACACAAGTGGAAATGAAACCCAACAGATTTTGGTTTTTCTTGGTCCCAATCTATATAAAATTATTATACCTCCACCCATCACAGGTCTGTCAAATACGTCCATTTCTAAATACAGGAGTAATAGCAAAACTTTAGGTATCCATTACAGAGACTTACACATTTCTATGATTTAATTGCAGCTAAGGAACACTCATCGCGATGTCCTGCGTGCCTTCAGTCTGTACTGCCACCTGTTAGCTCCAGGTTCAAGAGGTCCATGCGGCCTCTGAAGCTCAAGGTATGTGTTAACGGGAAGAGGCTACAACCTACCTGCTTGCTGTAGCTCAAAGCCTATATACTGCACGGAGCAGAGTTTGTTTACACATTAAGCCATGTAACATGCTCCATTTTTTTACTTTTAGCCTGAGCTTCCAAATGCTCTGGACTCTGTTCCCTGTGTGTGCTCAAGTTCGGGAGTTTCAGCTGGACTTGGACAGGTTCAAACCCACGCCTAACTGAATTTCATCATAACCACGGATATCGCTCAGCCAAGCTGTTTTCCCTCTACATATGGAATAATTCAGTGCTAACTCATGAGCTCAATTTTAGAGACCAGATTTCTAGTTATGACACTGACTAGAATTCAATATCCATCACTCCCTCCAGGGCACTGAATAATCTTCAGCATCTACAAACCCGAACTTTCAAAAGCAAGTACACCTTTAAAATTAGTCTAAAATTACTTGAATTCAGATATCGACACCTTTGGGGTTAATATTCTCAAAGATGTTCTCTGTAACAAATCATGCCTTTTTTATTTTATGAAAGCTGAAATTAGCACGTTATCCTGGAGCTCAGTCTTCAAGGAAAAAATCCAAATACTACAAGAAGCAAATGATAAAATCAAAAGCGGACTTTGGACAAAGCATGTAACGTTTTTGTGCCAGATGGTCTGTCTACACCAGAGCACTCAAAAAAATTAAACCATATTAATTTTTGAGGTAAGTTAGTTGACCACTATTTAAATCCCTGAATAGACTTTATAGTTCATAATCAAAGTGGCTTTAATTAGGTTTCACTAAATGTATTTTAGAAGCAAATCAAGTTTAAACGAAATCACTTTCACCATAAACAAGAGTGACCACAAAGGGCTTCAGCGCAGTTTAACGAATACATTTTATGTATGCATCATTAGTTTAATACGAATTAACTTCTGACTATTGCAGTGTAGACAAGCCCACAGTTCTTTTACATCTAAACATGTAATAATACTCCCTTTGTCTTGTCAGTTTGAACAGTGAGCTCACTGGAGCAATTATCTGAGCGTACAAGATGTACGACACTTAGGCCAGGATCTCTTGGGATTCAGATGCCTACCGCTCCTCCATGTAAGCAGTCAGTAGCCTCTTTGGACTACTCTTGTGAGTCAAGTTACTCGCACACGTACCTGCAGCACGGGATACAACAAATGAAAACCTTAAGCCGTGTAGCACCACAAGCAACGCATTCTCCCATATGCACTACTGACACCCTAAAGTTTCATCCAGTCTCTCACACTAAAACACCAGGGTGGATCTGTACGTGTGTATTGCAGTTCTAATGTTTAATTATCTTGAACACAGTGATATCCACACCACTCTAGAAAGAAATCAATTCTCCCTTTGCTCTGAGCTATAAATGAACGTATTCCATAATCAGCCTAACAGAACAGACATATGGGATTGTACATCTGGGAAGCATATGAGAGGTCTTCTCATATATAAAATTGTTTTGCAAAGCATCTCTCTCAGACCCAGCTTTAGGTATTTTTCCTTCATTTGCACACTGGAAAATTTGACTGATGTTTTTAGTTTATAAGGTATTAAATAATAACCACCCAGTTGCATTACTGGAATGCTTTTCACTCCCAAAATCTCCCAATACACCTTATACATCTTATCTGCAGTATTTCTTTCACATGTTAATACTCTCTGTTTCTGTCATTAGCCCTGGGAATCGTGTCTCCCATCACTGACATGAAGCTGCCTCTGGGGTTAAACTGGGCACACAAATACCTTGCTAGGACAGACAGTAAAGGATGAAAAATCACAAGACTTCTAAAACAGCAAGCAGACGCGAAGCAAACGTGAACTGGATTCACACATGTTTTCAGTGCTGATGGCTCTGAAGCGTTTCTAAAACCAAAGGAGGATAATTCCTACTGCAAAGCAGCTCTTCAGGAAGTCACTGCCACCACCAGCGACTCAGAGAAGCCAGCAAGCACATTCCTACAGAAGACTCACAGCGGCAAGCAGAGCTGCAACACTGCCTGGTGACAGACTCCAAAATGATGGTGGCCCATCACTGCCTCATAGTGAACCAAAAAATCTCCTCACCTTCCCACCTAGGAGCTCATTTTCCCTTCCTCGCTCCACTGGCAACAAAACAGTGCAGATCAGGCACTCTGAGCAATTCTTCTTCCACAAACTGGCAATAATAACATTTTACTTTTCCCACCTTCTGACTGCCACGTCTTCAGGGTCATGGGTTCTTACTCGGTACGTACAGCACTTCACACAATGAGGGGTTACACTTAATTGAGGGTATTAGGCATTCTAATTATTATGTTTTTCTTTTTTAATTTCCAAACCTGTCCAGTGGGTGCCATCCCACATGGTAGGGAGAAAATACAAATGAAACAAAAGGCCGTAATCATGCTAAGATGAAACTGAGCCTCAGAAGAAGCCAAACTTGTCCACAGCAGAAACCTTCATCCTATCCCACAACACCCTCTGCAGTAAAAACCGAAGACTTCTGCCAAGACATGAGTTTCATGGAGGGACAGGCACACAACAGTAACCAAGTTACACACATTGATTTATACCTGAAGCACAAAAGCATTTTGATGGTGGTGACACAAGAGTGGAAGAAACATTGGAATCTTAAGGTTTTCCTCCAAGCTGTAAACTACCCAATATTTTCCCATTTCACCTAAAAATGCAACCTTCATGGAAAAATTGGGGAAATAACATCTTGGGCAACTCTTCTGCAGTGATTTGCTACAAAAAAAACCAACCAACCAACCAAACAAACAAAAAAAACCCCACGAGGTGGGTTCTAGCCAGAATTAGTCTCTGAATCTGTTAATAGTGAGAGATAAAGCAGACCCCAAGGCGTTGTGCTAAATCACAAGGGTGGCAGCTACCATGTTTCAGTTAAGCATTTGTATTTCTCCCTTTCTCTTTCAGGTTTTCCTTGGAGGGCCAAGAAATCATTTACAGGAGCACAGGGTCTCTTCTGTGCTGGAACTGCCTTTCTTTTCTTCCTTCCCTCGGTTTTAGGAGAGTGGCAATGCTATGAAAAGACCGGATCTTGTTTTACTTTATTGCTATTAGAGGCAAAGTAAAAAGAGTGAGACCTATAAACACAAAGATGCCAAGATACAAGGAGACTACACGCTTGAACGCCCAGCCCTGGCTGCTTTGTTCCGTAATAACCAATATGTTGGCAGAGGTCATATATATACATTTGCCACAATGCAGAAAGTGGAGGTGCAAAAAGATACGCTTTATACCAACGGACCATTTCATTTCCTATGGCATAGCATCCCTTTGCCCCTTGCACAAATCATAAACCTTCTCTATTCACATTTCTCCTCTGAATTGATACCTCCTGTTCCACTTTTCTTCTCTACAGCAGTAGGTGCTACAGAAACTCTTCTGAGTGATTCACTGCAAAAAATGTTCGGGGGAAGAAAAACAAACGTTTATGGCTGTGCGACATAAACCCAACTTGGAACCGAAATCACATGGCAAGTAACAAGATTTAACTATAAACTTTGAATTCAGGCCAGACTGGTTGAAATTTCACTAAATTCAGTTATCCCGGGCTAATTTAGTGCTTTCTGTGGCAGCGGCTCCCAGGAAATCACCTGGAAATCTCATGTGCTTCAACTCCAGACAACTCTGCATTCCTCTGAAGCTTGACCTTCCCAGCTGTCCTCACTGCCCTGACCCATAGCAGTAACCCTGAGCCAGGTACTCCTAGGTCAATCATTCTGAAGCATGAGCACTAGATTTCCAAGGAAGGCAGTAACTTTGCTTTGTGTGACACTCATGTTTTGATATAGCTCCTTAAAGCTGCCTCTCCTCTGCTGGAGAACTCAATGAACTCAAACCTAAACACCAAACTTTGGTCTAAATTGCAGAGTCCAACCCGTCAAGTCCAGGAAATCATAGAATCATAGAATGGTTTAGGTTGGAAGGGATCTTAAAGCTCATCTAGTTCCAACCCCTCTGCCATGGGCAGGGACACCTTCCACGAGACCAGGTTGCTCAGAGCCCCGTCCAACCTGGCCTTGAACACCTCCAGGGACGGGGCAGCCACAGCTTCTCTGGGTAGCCTGTGCCAGTGTCTCACCACCCTCACAGTCAAGAATTTCTTCCTAATGTCTAATCTGAATCTACCCTCTTTCAATATCACCATCATCATCATATTGGAGATCCAAGGTTCACTACTTTGTGCCTCCATTTTCAGAGGACCCAGTGGCTATTGATCAAAAACCCATGCAAGGTAGGAGGAGGGCGTCCGTAAAGTACTACGCAATCTATCCCAGTCCTTGCACGCATCCCCAGTACATGGTACCAGTCCAACAAAGTTTTCTGACAAAGTTCTCCACAGCCCACTGCAGCATATGATGCACTAGAGAAATCCTATGCTCTTGATGAAGTGCATGGGGCAGGAGGGAAAGACTTCAGCTACACAGGCAGGTCATGAGAGCAAAACCCACTTATTCCAATAGAATAATGAAAGAGGCCAGGTGGTTAAGCTCAGTATTTGCAGAGTTTAAACTTCTGTGCTTACACATCATTTAAGTTTCACATTACTGTCTATAAAAACTGAACAGGAAAGAATATGCGATACCGTGTAAAATAAAATAAAACTAAAATATCCATCATACCCCCCACCCACTATGGTCTAAAATGAGTTTTCCACATAAAAACAAAGTCTTTGTCCATCCACATTCCACAACACAAATTTCAATAGATTAAAGCAGCAGTGCTCAGATCCAAGATCCAAGACACTTCTAGGCCATCAAGGTGAGACTTTTCATTCAGGCTCATAAACTAGGATGTCATTGTAAATGGTTTAGAAGCCTAGGAAAATTTTAATATACATGCCAGTATGTGTGACCAAAGGGATTACCCCAGAATGGCTCACCTGATTAGTTATACAAATGCCTGCCTTTTCCTTTTTTTTTTTTTTTTCTTTTAATCCAAGACCGTGCAGAATGCCAAATGAGAGAATGGAGGGGGTATGTACTGGAATGTCTGAAGGCTACAGACTTGGGATTTATATTCCATGTTGAATTCATTGTTCTCTCTCCTACCCCCGCTGCCCTCTAAAAAATGCTGCAGCCATGACAGAAATAAATTAGCCTGAGGTACAGGTCACACCTTCAAGGGCAGTAAGCATTCTGGGTAAAATCAATAGAGAAGATGGGAGTCTCTAACAGCTGAAGCAGAAAGAATGACGCATTGATAGCTTTACATATACCCAAACAAAGGCACTTTGGAGAAACCCTAGTCCCTGCTGCCTTGTGAACACAAAGCTCATTTTTTCAACCATCTGAACCCCAACAGCAACACAGAGGCAATTCAGAAAGGCCCCCATTTCTTGGGAGAATTTGCATATCGATGCAGAAAATTCTGTTTGTTTGCATCTCTGCCAGGGAAGCAGATAGAGATGCTGAATTCTGCCCCAGGTTGCAACTCCCACAAACTTTTACAGAGACCAGAATCTGCACTGAACTTCAGCTTAAATGTTTCGGCACTTTCCAACCTCTTAAGTGGCAGAAACTGAAGCCTCAAACTAAAAATCCCCCAAACTTCGGTGAATACGGAAATGAGTCCAGGAGGCATCAAGAGACACTATGTGTTGCGTTCATTATTTTCACTTGTGATTTTAAAGCAATGGATAATATATTCAAAATCACTTAAATCCATTGAGAACCTTAAACTCAGGCTTCAGTATTTATGAATCACAGTTCCTCTGAAACGAGGTGATGTAAGATTTATAAGGATATGGGATACATGAAGATTCATGCAGAAGTCTAGTGGTTTTTACTAATGCCCCTATGGTGAGTTAAGTATTAACTCTCAGAGAGAGGCACGTAACCTGTTCAGACACTTCATAGATCCCACGGGGTTCCTACCTGCGTTTTCAGGTTCCTAAAAGCTTTAAAGCCTGATTTAAGCTCCCACAATACTTCTAAAAATAGGATTTAGACTCCTCAGTCCCGCAGGAGTTTTTGAAATTGCTACCCGGGAGGTTTCTCGATAGACAGAGCTAAAAGCTTTTCTCCTCTTCTGTCCCTCCCAGGCTTCTCCAGAGACAACTTTGGCCCAAATACAGCAGGATCTAAATCCAAATGAACCCTGATTTTGTGCAAAGCCAGCAAGAGAATGTCAAATATGTAACTTTCCCCTAGCCTCCTTGTTTGTTTGCCTTTTTTAAAACCCACACAACATCAACATGCGTACTGTTCTTCGATCATTAGACTTACACCTCCACCCATGGTGAAATATAGTGCAGTTTTGAACTCTATTTGTACTTACATTTGTGGAGTCTGTGAACAATATTGTAAATAGAATTGTTTTCATTTCCACTGCTACCTGTAAAAATAAATGGAGGAATTCACCATTAATACCAGTGCTGCACTAAAGGACTGTCGCCGTCCTATGTCTCAAACACATAGCAATGATGTGGCAATACCTGCAGCATCTGTCTGTCTTCTAGGAAAAATTACAGTAAAATCAACATCTTGAGGAAAAACATGCCTCAGAAATCATCCATGTTTTGCTGCTTCTGCTCTAAACCAGGCAAAGATGCCTTTGCATCTTTGGATGGCTCCTTGAACCCACCAGCGCACAGAGAAAAGAAAGAGATTGCTTCACTTTAGCCAATGGAGAGGAGGAGGCACTACTTACGCTCTTCAGTGGAGCAGAGCCCTGGCTCTGCAGCTGGCCCTACAGTAATGGCCCTACGTGGCACTGACGCTCCACATGTGGCTATGACTGGTTCCAGAACAGACCTTAGCAAGAGGTGACTGAGGGGACAGGTTCAGATGTGGTTCCTCCAGAGAGGTGGAGCTGTGAAAACTCCTCTGGTGAAAAGGTGTTACTTGTAGCCTCCACCAGAAATTATAGGCAAGGGAATCAGTTTTACTATGAATTTGTAAAGAAGTTTTCAGCCAGACCGTAGGCTTCCAGCTCCTATATGGCTCATTCCCTGCAGCTACTTTCACATTCTACTCTTGGGGACAGGGAAAGTGGGGAAAGAAAGGCACATTCAAGATCTTCCCAAGAATGACCAACATCATCTGCCTCAAAACAAACATTAGACAGAGCAACCTACAATGACTTGCCCTGCCGTTCCTTGGTTCTTCTCAAGGACAAAAGTAGAGGGCGATAAGCCACATTACTGCCCGAGATACTCTAAAATACTGCCTGAGGTACCATTATCAGCTTTTTCCTTGCACTTCTATGCTAGACATGAAAAAATACAGTTGCGCCTTCTGACATGTAGTGCAAACTCTGTGCTTCCTCAAAAGAGGTGCAATGTCATCTGGTGCAGCTTTCTCTAAAATAAATCATCCCCTATTTGTTTTATACTTCACTGTGCTTAGTGATACGGAAAGTCCTGCCCAGTTTTGGAGAACGTTCCAATAATCACAAGGGTACATTATCTGAACAGATCACATTTAGCATCTGCAGGTCAAGAATGACCCATTAGAGGTACACCCATTTGGGGCCTGTTTTTCTACAGCAGTGCCGGATACCAGCTGGCTTGCTTTTCTGAGTGACTTAGCCAGGGTGTTTCAGATGAGTCTTGACATCCTGATATTCAAAATGCTCTGAGCAATCATTATCTTCAAAAAAGGCCTTAGAAGGATGTCCCTATGTAAGCACTGAAACAAGGAAGCTGCCACAGTTAACTGTTCCAGAAACCCAAGACCATTGTGCTTCTGCTCTACAGGTCCCGGGACAGGAACAGACTCACAGCAAAGGTAACCTACTGCTCAAGGTGATACGATATATCCCGTTCCCGGACCTCTTGCTTTCTCTATTCAAATTTCACCTCTGCCTACTGATTATGACTGGTTTCAGAAGATATGCCTCCATTTCAAAGAGCAAGATCACACACAGAACTTGGAGTGTCTTAACGCATTGTTAAGTTTTTCCCCGTTTTAATTGTTCAGAAAGCCAGGATTCAGCACAGAAATGAAAGACAGACAGAAAACTACTATACACACACTTGCAATGGCTTGCTCACTCGGGAGGTAAATGAAACCTTAGAAAGACCTGGGCATTTCCAGGAACTATGGAATTCCCCTCCCTTGTTTTAAAAATAAAGAAGGATTTAAATTCACCCAATGACCAATAGTGGACTTGCCTTGGGAATACCCAGGAAGATGAAGGATCAAAACAAAGATGGGCAAGAGGCTAAATGGTTTATTGGCCAAAATTTGGCTGATACTCATTTAATGGACTTTACTATTATACATCACAGGTAGGGTTGTTAAGATCTGGGCTCCATGGCCTAAGAGGTTTTTTTTCTGCTTATAACTTCTGCAAGCCTATAAATTGCAAAATCTCAACCCTAGAAGGGGAAATGAAATAATCCAAAAACATTTCCTGTCCCTAATTATATTCTGCACGTGAAGTGGATTCATACAAAGCTGCTGGATTTGGATACCTGAAAATGAACAATAGCATGGGGGAGGCCATGTTGCTTGTGTCTGGATAAGGACAATATTTTGCCTTTCCACTGTTACTAAAAGGATCTAAGCTAAATCTGTGGACCTGAGGTTCAAAAGTTTGTGTTTAAAACTGAAATCAGGGGTGTGCAGTTTTGCAGCCTGGGCTTATCACTTCTCTGCAAGTACCAGGCATTTTTCTTCTATAAATATGCAAAGTACCTTACAGAAGACCCTCCCGGTCACCCTCCCATTTCCCAGCTAAGGAAATGGAGGTATTGCATGCAAAGAGGGGAGAGACTAGGCTGTGGCCACACCAAGTCCGTGTCCATCTGCAGCACAACCCTGACTGCCTCTGTAATCCCCTGCAGGTTGCTAAATCAAAGAGAAGGAAAACTGCAAAGAAATTTTCCCAGCCTTTTTTCATCAAAAACTTCCTTGGATGTCAGGGGATAAGCATAAGGGAAGATCAGAGAGCTTCAAGCTTTGGTCATTTGCAGGTTCCTTCTGCTTGGCATAGCTGCTGCCTGTCCCTCCATGTACACACCGCAGGTAATCCGATGGGAATAACCAAGAGCCCTAGTGTAAACCAGTCACTTCTGCTTTTGCTCTACTCTCGCACTTTGTAGAGAAGAGATGCTGAGTTTTCAGCTGAGAGTGGTGAGCACCAGCATAACCTGCTGCAGCTTGCGAAGATATTGTGCACTTCGAATCCTGTAACTAGGAGTATGCATCAGGACTAACCTGCTCCCCTTTTTTCTTACTGAGATCCTTTGCGTGGGAAATCAACTTCCAGTTTAAAATAACTAAATAATAAATATAGAGCTTTTAAACACAAGGGGTTTACATTTGCATGTATAGTTATTTCTTCAATTATCTCAAGTTTATAAAATTCCTGTAATTCAAATATTGAAGGCTGTATATACTCTTCACACAAAATCAAACACTAACTTTTGATAAGCAATTTAACCATTCTGAAGAACATCGGAGGACAAAATTTAACACCAGAGACTGCCAAATGTTTCTAACCTACTTCAAACAATCATTAACTACAGACAGTCTCTAATTATTTGAGTCCATTTCACTTCTTATTCAGTGGTCATTTTGTTTCTTGACCATTTGGCCTATGTTCAGAAAAATCTCCATTAGGCAGCACAAAGTCTCAAACAAAATTATTCTCCTTCCCCTTTCTAAGATTGGGAACATTTCAAAACCTCAAGAGACAGGAGTTCTAAATATGCCTTTAAACCCAAAAAGTAGAGAGCACTTAAAAATTTCAAAGTGTGAGAGTCTATTATATTAAAACACGCTGTTATCAAGTAAAATTGCTTTCTCTCACCCCTCTGCTAACAGTTTTGCGATTCATTTTCCAGAAAGAACTGCAAACATATTAAAAGGCAAAACATCTGTGCTCAGGCTGGAAATGATCACATGAACAAGCCACAAGATTTGCTTGATAACATACAGAGTTTATTATTCAAGAACGAGTCTCATTTTCAGCTCTAAGGGAGAGGGCGGGGAGAGAAGGGGGAACAGTCTTTTAAGAGACACATGCTGGAAGCAAAGGATTGCATTTATAGGAACCACTAAAAAGAAGAAAGAAAAGAAAAAGTAAAGAAAACAAACCTCTACGCTACCAGCAACTCAAGTTTTTAAAAACTAAGCTCAGCTCCCACAAATCATCTCGTAACGTTTTCCCTTAAAACAAGTTTACCTTATCAGAGAGGCTGAACAATCAGAAAGCTGCTAAACTTTTCTGAAAGTTCAGCTGTGCTAAAGATGGGAAGGGATACAGGAGAGCAGAAAACAAAAGCCTGAGTTAGAAGTCAAAAGCTCCTCGACAAGTGAGTTTCCCTGCAGCCCTCTTACTGACCTAAGAAGTCTTCATTTCACAGGTAGCAAAGTTTGTCTTCCTTCTCCACTGCAAGATTCACACTTGCACGCAGGCACATCGCATTACTGCGAGTGCGCTGATCATCAAAAGAATATTGTTTCCAATCTTCCGCTGACTGAGGAGGGAAAGAAAAATGCAGTCCGGCCAGGTACTGTTTCTTCGTGAAAAGTAAATCCGGCATTCTGGAATGAGTTCAAACACAGGGCTTGACAGGCAAAGGAGAAAAGCTTTTTCACTGAGCATGCTTAGTCCTGCACTGCCTGCACACTTAATGAACATTACTTCCTTCCCAGTGGTTACTCCTAGTAGAAATCCACACCCCCTACTCTTTCAGAAGTCAGGAATGCAGCTGAAACCAAAGTCCAGAAAACATGCCCGACACCCAGACAAGGCCCCACAGATCAATAAACTCAGGTTGTGACCCGCAGGTCAGTTTGTCAAACAGGACATCAGGGTGAGTTTTTTCTACACTTGGTATAGTTTGCTTTATGCTTCAGCTAATGCTACTCACTCCCCAGAGAAAATAAAACTGCACCGGCTTTTAAAGAACGATTAAATGCTTCAATAACAGATGGGAATTCTCTTTCAAATCTTGTCTTTCCAAAACTGCTTTAAAGTGAGGAAAGAACGCTGCATAAAGAAGTTTTTCAGACAAAATTAGGTCATTAGATTCCCAAACAAAAGTTATTTGAATTTGTCATAGGTAAGGAGTATCTGATGACAAAAAAAAAAAAGGGGGGGGGGGCCGGGG
>VFFE01007210.1:392329-405432 GCA_008921705.1 Burhinus oedicnemus
CCATGACAGAGACTCCAACTGGCCCAGACCTTTAGAATATACACCCAATTTAGATTGCAAATGTTAATAGTGCACATTGGGACTGTATTCGCATGGGTATGTTTTAGAACCACTGTGGGTCCTTTGCTTCTAAGTGCAACCAAGGGTTGGGGTTTTTTAAAATAGTTTAATTGCCCACACATCCCTGCTCTGCCTGGTTTCATTCAAGATCATAAAAGGAAATAGTCCCAAAACTGCTTGACAAAAACAAGCCATCCTGTATTTCCAGCGTACTGAACTTGAAGAGATTCTGGAAATCCCCAGAGAAAGTTTCCTGCAGATTTGGAAAAGCAGCCATGTTAGGCTGATTAAACGCAAATGCACTAACCAGAAGACTTTTCCCTTTAGTATGTTTCCACTTCATATCCCAAAGCTTTGCTTTGGTCAGGAAAGTCCCTAACAGGGGACTTTCCTAACAGGCAGTTAAATGGGAATTTTATCTCTGGACCATTTCTCAGACACTTTTCTTGGCTGTGCCAAGAACTAAACCTATTAGGTGTTCGTTGAGCCAGAGACATCGAAAGCAGGTGGACAGTGCATCTTATTGATGACTAAAAGGAATTACCCTAAAGTTTTGAACTGATGAACCCAAGGCTTACACACATCTTCGCTTAGCAAACAGTTGTGGTGATTTTAGACAGCCTTGTCTCCCTCAGTTGTTCAGTACCATTCCTGCAGCCCAGCTGGATGAACAGGGCGCGTGCATACTTCGACGTGCCATCCAGGAGCTTGAATTGCCACCAGAAGGCGGATCCAAAGCAATGGCCACGGCACTGAAGCACCTTAGGAGCATGCATGTGTACTTCATCATCGTGGCATGACTCTGGGATGGTAACTTGCTAGAGAGACGGTAACACGTGAACACCACAGCTGTCCACAAAATGAGCAAGTGTCTCAGCCCTCCCTGGCGCTTACTGCTGCATGAACTGCTGCAGATATTCAAGCTGTAACCATGCGCTGTTGCCGCAGGTCTCCTCCCCGTAATGCTAGTGATAGAGCTGCTGAGAACCTCAAGGCCGCTGTATGCTCAGGATCCGTTTTCCTTGCAAGTACCACAGCGCCGAAGCCCTGGAAGCTAAAGGCACATTGCAAATATGCCATCTGTGAGTCACAATGGAGGGAGCATACTGCTGATTCCATTCATGCCTAATTACCCATAAGCCGTTGGCACGAAGATTTATTTAGCACAGCGTTGGTCTGGCTTTCAGACGAGTCCTGTGTCCAAATGGAAAGCACTCTACCTCCAGTTTTCTTCTGGAAAGAAAAATCACGCAGGGCATTCAAGTCCACAAAACTATTCTCTCCTGTGAATTATTCAACAACTATATGGACCACTGTATGCCAAAGTTACAATGCCCATACCGCAAGACAAGCTCAGCTGTATATATTCTGTCCTGACACAGAATTACTGGTTTGAGGGAAACTGGGATGAGTCCTACCTGTAAGTATTCAGCTGCCTTTCAGCTCAGACTCCAGGATGACATACCAAGTAACAGTCCAAATGCAATTTCAGTGAGAATGAGGTGCTTTAACACCCTTTAGGCTCTGCAATTAGGGCCTTTAAAGAGCAAAGCTTGGGCCGGATTGCAAAGGAGCAGGAAAAAAGAGACATATCCTATGCCTAGAAGCTATTAGGTGACTCCCAGATGGACGGTCAGCAACAGCGAGAGGAGACCACAGTCTCCTTCAGGCATCCATGAGTCAGGACAAGGACTGGGGAAAGCCTGGTAAGTGAAAAGCCTATAGGGAACGGTACAAGCTTTGGAGAGACAAACAAACTACTTGGGTTTTGGGATGCTGCCCACATATTCAGTTTAACCAGTAAGCTGTGCCCTAAGGCGCAGACCTGAAACAGACTTTGGCATGGCAGCAGTCCTTCCCGGGTGAACGACAGAGCCCACCAACGCACATTCACCAAGATCCAATAGGGATCTATTGTTACTTCAGATGTTGCCACTTTTAATGAAAGCCAAATGGCTGCCCCTCCCAGAGCTAACAACTCCAGCTGGGGCAGCTTTGCTTCTCTTTTCCCCCTAGGATGCATAAAATGCATTTTTGCTCTCCTTCCTGACACCAGAAAAGCCTGGATCGCTTCCCACTGTACTGTGAGAGCTTGAAACTTGGCCACGCTATTTACAGCATCTTCTTTGCCTGGAGGAATTGGAGACGCATCATCATTTTTCCACCATATGCAAGCAGCAGGCACTGCTGCATGTGCCAGCACTGCTACATGGCGAGCTCAGCCATACCTGTCGATGCTTCCTCATGGCCACTCAAAGCACTACAGTGAGAAAGAACAGGATTTCCTAAGGGATGCTGTCTGCTGGCTCTCATCGTCATTGTTCTTGGTTTTCAGATGCATCTATCCTTCAATTCTTAGTGGAAAAGGACAAATTAAAGAAAGACTGTAAAGGGTGGGGCTCTGTTTCTGGTCCTCTTAACTGTAATGTTAGCTTTTGGCTATAGAGAAGCTTTTCAAAAGGACTTAAGTAACTCAAAAGCCTCAAATCTATTGGTTTTCAGCAGGAGTTGGGCTCCTAGGTTCCTGCTGGAACCGCAGAAAAGCCTGTTCCGCCTGTGAGTGTCTGGAGAAACATCCAGTCCTTTCCACTTCCCATTTAACAGCCCCGAGAGAGGCTATGGGCATCCAAGGGTGGTCTGGCTGACGGGGTATAACTCAGGGGTGACTTTTTGAGCTTTTCATGGCGGACTGACTTTGGCCAGCAGCTAGACGCCCACCCAGCTGCTCTCTCACTCCCCTTCCGTAGAGGGACAGGAGGAGAAAATCACATGGAAAAGCTCATGGGTTCCCACTGGCTGCAGTCCTTCAGGATAAACCTGCTCCAGCATGGGGTTCCTACCAGGAGGCCCCGCAGGGCCCAGCTCTGGAGGAGACATCAGCGAGCATCGAGCTGTGCAGAGAAGAGGTCCTCTGTGAGGCGGTGAGCCCGAGCCACCGCACCGTGCAAGAGCCGCAAGGGAAAAGCTGCGAAGGACAACAGATTGGCACAGCTCTGTAAACAAAGCAGCCGCGGGGTTGGCGTCGAGTACATATCACATAACGCCACCATGCTGGAAATCTCCCAGACAGCAAACCACAGAGACCTCCCTTGGCAGAAAAAGCAGATGTGTTTCCCAAGATGTGTTTTTCCTTTGCTTCCCGTTTACTTCAGCAAAGCTTATTCCTACCTTGTGCTGAGAAAAATGTGACCCAGAAGACCTTATTCCGACAGACACTCGGCCGGCAAGCGGACAGCCCACACAGGTGGAAGAGCTCAGCCTGGTTTTAGATAATGGTGTGTACACAAATGTCCCCAAGTGAGGTGTCTCCAGGAGATCATGTCACCAGACTAGAGGTACCAGATAACAGAGCAAAGGATGCTGAAGGAGGAAGCATCAGAGCTGGTACTGGAGGCAAAGCAGTCCGTCTCAAAGGGAGAGTGATGGAATACTGCATTTTGGCCCTATCTTTCCGCTCAGGGTAGATACCATAATGTTACGGATATTCGTGGAGCTACAGTGAAACCACAAATTGGACAAATTCATTGAAATCCGGACAAAATGCTAACCAGTAACCATTACTGTTGATAAAGTCTTAGACTATCAAGACTACATATCCTGCTAAAGATATACTTTGGTCAAACTCAAGTAACTGGACTCAGAGGGAAGAAACTGAGTGAAACTGTATGATTCTATACAGAGATTGACCAAACTGTCTAAATATCTCTTCCAACTTTAGGATCCATTAAAATATAGAAGGAGTTATTGCATTCATTTTTTGATTAAATACTAAATATGAGTAGCTGGCATGTTTTCCAGAATGCAGCAGGTAATCTAGACATATCAAAAGTTAAACCGCAAGAAAGTTTAACTTTGAAGATGGTGCGAAGTAGTTGCTTTGCTCGGACGGGAGGACAGACCAGTTATCGTGAAACATAGCAATTTCCAAGTCTCTACTGCTATCCCACTGGTCTTCCACACAACTGTGGGCAAGACACTTCACATCTCTGATTAAAAGTAATCAAAAGGAACTGGATGTAATTATTACAAAGATTGCTATGATAAATCTGAGACAGCACTGACAAAAGGCTACAAATAATGCAGGAAAGATCCAGCCACAGCCACAAAATTCAACTTTACATAAATATGCAAAGCAATTACACATCAGAAAGAAAAAACTGGAGCAAAGCAAGCACGCTGTCATACCACTCAGCCATTGCTTTTGAAACTCCAAATGAACTGGCTGCAGGCCTTTTTGCAGCAGAAACATGTTCAAGCAAGTGATTCAAGCCAATGGTGAGGGTAGTGACACCGTCAGAGAACTGTCTCCCAACAGAACAGAACGCTACCTGCCAGAAATGACCCCACCACCCATGTGGCTCAGCCCGCTACAAAGGGGTGTAGTTCTGCTAAGGTCAGAGTGACCAGCTCCTGTTGTTCTAGCTGAGCCAACCTTGGTCAGCCCTCCATCACTTCATGTTTCACAGGAATTAGGAGCTGTGGTCACATTTGCTTACTGACTTTTCTTTTGCATTTCTCAAAAATTTGGACTGTTTATTTCCTCCTGATCTATAATACTTTTCAATTTCATGAATTAGATTAACTCTGATTTTTCAGAGTCTTATTGTAGAATAATAAATGACAGCAAGCATTTCCTGTGACAACCTACAGTTTTCTATTCCAGGCAAAATAAAGTTGATAGAGGGAGGAGAAAAGACAGACTGCACATGCAACAGTGTTGAGCTCAGGGAATTTAATTTTTCCTCTCTCACAGGAGAGAGCTGTCTCAAGGCTAATGTTTTGTGTGCATAGGTACATATGATAAATACTTGTAGAGAGATGTTGGTGAAGTGCAATGCTTCTGAAGGAGTTGAGCTACATCATTTGTGCTACGTCTCTAATCTCAATACCACTGAACTTCAATAAGACAGGATACTTAAGAAAAAAGTCAACATTTGTTAGTAATTTCTGATAAAAGGTAAAAAGGCTTAGAGTTTTGCTTCTGATCAAGTATAACTAAAAGCCATTATATCTTACTGAATGGGTTGGATGTGTTTTTTGCTAGCATAAAAGGACTCGCCATCTATCAATCCCTACAGGATTAATGAGTTTGCTGGTATCTAATCCTAGCAAAGCCATCAGTCTGGTAAAGATCTATCAGTTGAGCAGAACATACTGCAGTGAATAGAAGCATCTGAACAAGGAAGTTGCAGATAATAACCACCAGGAGCATTGCAAGGGACAGGTCAAAAGGCAGGACTCTTCAGACATCACAGTGGTGTAGGAATGAGGCTGGACCCTAAATCTAACTGTAGCTCCTACAAAACCCAGATAAGGTCAGGGGTTTGCTTTTCTGGTCTCCTTGACCATACAACCTTAGCAAAGATGGAAGATTTCTTTGAAAGGCAACTACTATGTTCCTCTGATGGGCTCTTCCAACATATATTAAACACCCTACTCTGTGGCTAGCCAGAATTAGAACCTCAGTCTACCAGTTCCCACATGCAATCCTCCAGACTTAGCACTTCCCAGGCACTTTCCAGGAGCCAGCAGCAAAAGCAAGTCCATAAACATCTCAGAGAAAAATGACAACTGTCTATATGCACAACAGAGCCAAGACATTAAAAAACAAGCAATAATATCCATCTCCTTAATCATCTCCCTCAGCTAAAAGCCAGTACAGTCTGCCTTAAATTTCAGCTCCAAGTGCTTTTCACAGGATACGCATCATCCCCATGAAACAAATAGATCCATTTCATTTTTTCCACTTAAAGTTGCTGGTGAGTTCAACTTTGGCACTCCAACAAAAAAAGTCTTCATTGCCAGCACACACAGTGCTCTGGAATCGGAGTGGTGTGAGAGGAGTGGAAAGTCATTTATAAAGCAAATTTTGCAGCACTGAGAGAATTGCTAAGCTTTACCTCTGGATTTTATATTGCGTTTCTTTATGTAATGTTGTGTTTAACTCATAACAGTCTGTGGCAGAGACGGGGAGAAAGGTGACAGTTTAATTTTCTCACTTCATTTTTGAGAACCATATCAATGTTTGATTTTTTTATGAGATTTTGCTGAAGTTTTCACATAGCTAGGATTATAACAGCTTGCCTCTGGGGATGTCATTGCTTTGCTAAGGGTTCCCCAACCACTTTTCAAAGGCAGGGAACAATGTGAAAGTCAACAGACTTCCCCCAAGGAGCATCTGTGATTTAGGGAGTCCCTAAGTCTTGGAGCTCTAAAGTAGGCACACAGCATCCCCATGAGCAAGGTGGTCCCAGGTGGAGTATTTCAAGTGTGACCACCTTGATTTGAGGAACCTTGGTATAATGTAACAGTATTTTATTTGACAAAATTGAGAAAGAGAAAGCATCATCCCATCTGAAAGAGCTCGTGGAAAATGTCATTAAAACTGACACTATGAAAACTGCAATATTGGATATATTGACACTGTACTACCCAAATTTCCTTATCCAGAAATTCCCCAACAGCTTTAGCTTGCACCAATTGATTTTTAATTTTCATCTGAAAATATCTGCTGGGGTTTTTTTCCCATCAAATACACGTTCCTTCCCCTTTCAGGCCACTGCCTGATAGCTGATTTATTCCAAGAACTCTCCTTTCTTCTTAATATCTCCCCATCCTTTCTTTGGCTGTTGGTAACTTGTCTTAGCTTATCCTGTTTAAGTAGTTTGCAGGGTCAAAGCAAGTGTCATGGTATGTTTGTCTTATGTCCCATGAATTTAAAAGTACCCTGTCCTGCAAATGCTGTTGTCTATTTATGTGGCTATCATCACCGCTTTAACCGTGCACTACACCACTGCATGTAATAGTTTTTCTTTTGATCAGCCCCTTTAGTGATTTAGTAGTTTTTAACTTGTCTGGGTGAATTCACATATCTCCATATCACTACAGACCTTGAAGTAACTACCTTGGTAACTGCGAGGGAAGTGAAAGCCTTTCATTTGTTACAGAGGTAAATGCAATAAATACATACACATCTCAGTAAAGCTTTCACGCAAGCAGAATTTTGTCTTGTGTTTACTTGGAAACCACTTTAAAATGTACTTCTGTCATAAATACATAATTGTAAAAAAGTCAGCAGGACTAAAACTCTGGGTATTGAGTGCTACACCTAGTGGTAAGTGTTTGCAGGATTTGTAGCTTTTTTGACATTTAAACAAATATTACATAAAAACAACGTTTAGAGAAACAAGTCATAATACTATGAGCAGGAGAGGAAGAAACACTCCAGCATGCTTCAGATATTTATGCAGGGGGCCTGTTCTTCTAGCAGCATGCAAGAAATTTATGCAATTAAATTACAATCATTAACGAAATTCGCCTACAAATAGAACCTATACCTCAGAAAAAAAAGCCCAACTACTTAAGATGCAATTTTAATATAACAAGGCAAGAGCAATAGATGGTGCTCTGCTATTCCTGTTCCATGGTACAAGGAGATGCTATAGTATACTTTCTTGTTTACCTCTCTACTGACCCATCGAAACACTTAAGGTACTTCAGAGGTAGCAACCATGTGAAAGAAACAACAGCTTACAAAGTACACAGTATTACACACCTGTGTGATTTAAAACAGATTTCTATTATGAACTTAAGCAGAAATTCACAACTGTCAATACAGAGTGAACGTACAATTTAAATGCAGCGCCCTTAAAGATAGATATTCATCGTGTATATGTATTTGAAAATGCAGTAGGCTTAATTCAACAATACTTATTTTTACTTTGCATTAAACAGCCATAGGACAAAATGAAGACAAAGTGCTTGGAACAGGGACTGGCACCTGCATTCCTCCTCACAGCACTCAGCTCAAGAGTCACATTTCCTCTCCCTGGATTAGTGACCTTTAAAATCTCTTCTGCAGAGTACAACACCTTCCGCAGGCAGGCAGAGCACCGAGTCAACACAAACCAAAAGCTCTCATTGCAAATAACTTCTAAAAAAAGAAAAAGAATTTCAGGGGAAAATCTCTGCCTTCCTTCTTTATTAGCAGCTTATTTTCCTTCTATGTGAACCTTCCAGGGGAAAATAATTGCCTCCTGAAGGAGGCTCCTTCAATCTAAATGCCCCGTCTGTTTCCCAACATCAGTGCCCACATACTTAATGCAGCACAGAGTGATGCAGACCTCGAGTACAACACAAGCTTTGCCCCTAAGTTGTACCTGCAATTTGCAGATCTCAGCCTGCTCCGTAAGCCTTAGTTAAGAAAGCGTTCCCTAAATGCTGGCCATCTCCAGCTGGCTAATTAAAGCACGTGTAGACCCAATGTCCCAGTTCCTGGGGATGCTCAGACTGGCTGCCTGCCCCTCACCTGAGCTGGTGGAGCACCAGGTGTTGAAATGTCACTTCCTGCAGCATGGCCTTTCTAAGTCAACCACCAGCACCTTTCAGCACTTTGCTGTTAACTGAAGAGGTTCAGCAGGGAGCTCACACATACTGGAGGGCTGGGGTAGAGGAATACGGGGACAGCTGGGAGCCTTCACTTCAAGACATCCCAAATGCTTCCACTCCCACTCACAAATGAGAGCTTGCAGTTATGTGCCCAAGGTTATACACTGAAATTAATGGAAGAGATGAGACCATAAATCAGGAGTCCCAATTTCCACCGCCCATCAGGCCCACAGACTCCACACTGCATCACGCGCGGTGGCATGCACGGTCAAGATAGGATGTGTGGGAAGGGAAGAGGCAGAGGGGTCTGAAGCTTCCTCTCTCCTTTCTCTATAGCAAGCAAAGTACTGCTGGAGAACTTGGCAAGACAGACCCAGCACTGTTATATGGTTAGCACTGTTCGCTTGCCAGTTGGAAGGAGACACAAGTTTCAGGGGTCAAAACTCTTAAGTAATGCTCCAGTTTCCAGCTCGTGTCTCCTGAGATGCACAAATACCATCCAACTCACTGTGGACATCATTTCCTTTTTATGTTTCTCTATTTTCAAATTACTAAGTAATACAAATGCTTTTAACAGCCATTTCCACATGCTTGATGTACTCCACAGTTTCTAAAAAGATTTCCTAATAACCCAAGCTTATCTAAATCACTTATTGTTGGTTTTGTTAACATGCAGAAGTTAAGCAATTGATTAAAGAGGAAACAACTGGTTGGTGTCTGATATGAAACGAGCTTCCAAGTCTCAGAGTATCGAGTGAGTTCCTGTCCATATCAGAAAAGAAGAGAGCAGCAGGTGGTTTGTGGTCTCGACAGAGGCCGTGGCTTGGGTAGGCAGGGAGGAGCATTTCTGAGCATTGGGCTCTTGTCAGCTTGCTGGGACACTGTGCTCCTTTCTCTTTATGTTCTACAGCTAAAGAACAGCTCCATTTGAAAAGCTCCATGTACGAAGAGTTAATATACAATTGGTACATCATTAAATACATAAGCATTTCTATATTAAGTAGTAAAGAGTTTGGCGGGTTGATTTGTGGCTTATAACCATTTCTGACATACGCTATATGCTGCTATTATTCCTATTACACAGCATCTGTTATCCTACTGTGAGAGATACTCTGCAAATACAGAATTAAAAACAGACTGGAAGTTTTTGGAGCAAAGACTACCAGTCATATTCACATGGCCTCATATCCACTTTGTTTAATGTCACCTCTTGGGTGGCTTCACGTGATCAGAGCAACCTGTGCCGACAGAAGACGCTAGCTTTGGTGACTAGATGTGGTGTTTAGTCTAACCACAAGGAGAAGAGCAGGGAAGACAAAGATGATGACAACATATTTAACAAAGTGTAATTAGCACAGGGAACAATCAGTCAAATGCTGCGTCTGAGCCCAGGCCGTGTCTCTGTAAGAGGCAGTAGTGAAACACAGGCACTGACCTTTCCAGCGCAGGGCCATTGCCGCAGACTGCAAGCACAGGTGTTCTTGTGTTGTGGCTCCTTCTTGCACCATTAAAAGCCTTTGAACCTGAAACACTCAGCAGAGGCCGCTGCCACTTGAGTTACAGGCATAACTCCATTGGCTGCTAACCCATAATATGCCATTATTCCTTAACGTGACCAGCCATCAAAGGCAAATACACTTCACTTTTCCACTGCATTGTTTTTTCTTATTGATAAAGAGATTAGATATTTAACCCAACTTTTTTTTTCTTAATCTCACGTTCACATGTCTTTTGAGAATTAGAGGAAGGTTTAGTGCCAATATTATCCTGACACATCTCAGCCTAACTTCCAGGCATCCTATATATGAAAGAAACCAGAAATCTTTTATGATACCACGACCGGAGACATTTAGACAGCTGACACTTTAACATCCTTAGGAATATACAATCATCATCACTTCAGGCAGTCATGCTTTTCAGGCAATAAACCATGATTTGCCTTGTCCTTCACCTGCAACAGTAATTTAATCCACTCAATTTAGCAACAGTCCTCTAAAAAGAAGAGCTAGAAACCCAGGTAATTAATTAAGAATAGAGTTTGAACTTGTACTGGAGAGGGAAAGTAATCCTAAGTAGTTATATAATAATATTCAAAATTTAAAGTTTCTAAACTACAATGCTGGGGGAAAAGCAATCTTGTTACAAAAATGTTCCAGGACAGCAAACATTGTATGTATACACAACATGCATACAAATGGATAACAAGATTGTGAGATTAAGCACTCCAGAGCCAAAGACTTCACAAAGAGATGGTTACTCCCACAATACTAATTCAGCCATTTTTTTATACCTTTATGTCTGATGTTAACATTCCTGACAAATTAATACACTAAGATTTGCATATCACAAGGCAAAGAGAAATGGGAAGCATTGTACAAATGACACATGGTTGATACAAAACTGTTAGACTAATGTTAACTTTCAGTGAAGTCCCTGACTCCCTTTTTTTTCTTTGTCAAAAGGTGATATTTCTTTGAAAATTCAGGGGAACTCCAAGAATTTTGTTCAGTTGTAATGACTGAAGCGTGGAAACCACATGAATTTCAGGGCAAGCTGCATGATCCCTCCAAATAAATTATATCAAAGCATGGGAGATATGGACAAGTTTCACATTGAGCTTTGAGGTTTGTCCAGTGCCAGTGGTTAACATTTCACTGCCAACTCACACTAAGCGAAACAAGCCTTGTAAGCTGAAACAGCAGAGGAAGCTGCTGTCATCTTGAGCAGGTCTATCCCTGCTCCCCCCTTACAGATTCCTACCACTCTGTCCTCACCCCAAAAACTGACAATGCCTGGAGCTGAAGTGAATACTTGGGAGAAAAATCTGAATTGACTTGCAAATGGGTCTTTGAAAAGGAAATGCATTATCTCTCAGTTATAGTAGGTGACAAGGTGCCAGAGCTCATGAGTTCTGCAATACATACTCAAACCAGCTGGGGAAGAGAAAACAGAGTCTATTAACCCAATCAAAATGCTGCCACCCTGCTTACTGGGGCTACCGCTACAAGGATTCCTCAATGGAAGACTACAAATCATTAAATTTATTTTCTATATGCAGCACATCTGGGAAGGGTTACTTTAATGACAAAAGGCATGGTGATGGTAAGCTCTACAGAGCAGGAGCCGTTTCAAGGTACAGCTGTACATAACAGAACAGGGGCTCTTTGAGAGAAACGCCTTCTTTGCCCCAGAACTTAAATTAATACCTAAATATTTAGGGATACATCTGTACACAGTCACTCCCAGTTTTTTAAAGAGTGCTCATCCGAGCGTGCCAGGGAGCAGAGACACCTTGAGCTGGCCCTATACTAGCACAGGTCTGGTAGGGTAAAGCCAACCACAGGGCTCAGCACAGCAAATAAACCCTTCTGGAACACAGGGACACTCGAGTCGCACCACATTCAGTCCCAGACTGGATCTGGTCAAGGTAGTGGAAAATCTGAAATAATCAGCTCCCCTGCACCTAAATAGCTGCCGCATGCAGCCATTCATGTATTTCTGCTCTGCATCCTTTAGTAACCCATTATCCACGTTTTCCCATTGTCTGGAGTTTCAGTCGCCCCATTATTTTGGACAATGGAAAACAGACTGCACTATGGCACCTTTCTTGACATTTTAACACCCACCCCTTTTCCTTTCTCTTGAAAGAAAGGGCAGAACAAAGTTCAAAAAATAAAATTAAATAAAAAACATATCTTGGGTTCTGACCCTGAGCTCTGATCTGCTTGGGCAGTCCGACAGCCCGACTAGCTAAATGACCTGTCAGAGAAAAGAACTAAATACATGTGTATATATATTAAGCTTTTAATAAAAGTTAATTAATTAATTAATATTTCTTTCAGTTAATAATTAATATTTCTATAAAATATTCTATATAAAATATTTCTATAAAATATTCTATATAAAATATTTCTATAAACATCTACACCTCTCTTTCCAAAGTTCTGTAAGTCAGCACATTTTTTCACCGCAGATTGTTGTAGCCCCTTTTTTGCCTTCAAACTTTATTATAAAGCCCCAAAAGTTCACATGATGTCTCGCTATTGTTTCTTTAAAGAGGAATTCTCCTTCCCCGCCTCCTTTCTCTGTATCTCTGAGGCACCACATGGCACAATAAGAGCCCTTTCATGTTCAAGACTCAGAGTCGTTGCTGTGGTAACTCACCCAGCCTCACCGAGTATCCAAATAAATAGTTAAAATTAAAAAATAAAATCAGAAACCCGGTGGGTCTGACTGCAATCTTATCTTTACCGTGATGGCTTCGAGGGACATTAAGAAGCAAAATAATAACCTTTTGCCCAGATTAGTCACCTAAAAGTGGCGATTATTTAAGACAGAAGGACATTTGTGCTGTTCCAACAAGTATTTGGCTGAGACGGGAGCACAAAGACAGAGAAGACGCAATGCAGAGCACTAGTAGCCAGTGGCATAAAAATTATGGTGTGGAGTTTTTAACCACTTGCAGACAGATTTCTCTTCCCCTCCCTCGCTCGTAGAACAGCTTTGGGATAGATACTATAAGGAAAGCTTTGGAAGGATTTTATCGAACGGGCAATAAGCAGCATAAAGTGTCATTTAATTGCTACCTTGCAGGAAATGCTGCTACAAAGAGAAACCCATGCTTTCTGTAGGGGGGGGGGGGGGGGGTGTGTTTT
>VFFE01007210.1:405452-436031 GCA_008921705.1 Burhinus oedicnemus
CTTTTTTTTTTTTTCTTTTCCTTTTTATGCATTTGAAAAAAAATCAATTTTGCATTTAGCGGTGAAAAATAAAATATCATGATGCTAGAGCAGACAGCCCAGCCTTTCTCCTTTTGCCTTTTCTCACTTCTCCCCCTTCCACATCTCAGCCCCCCTCCACAAGGTAGTAGTCGGATAAAATTTGCAGTCAAGCCCATCAGTCATTCCTGAATCCATTCCAAGGTTCCCCCTCCACCCCGACTCCTTCCACCTCCCCCTGCTCTCCACTCCGGCTATACTTGTCTAACAAATCATTTTTGTAGGACAAGCGACTGGCTCATGCGGAGATTGCACACATAACCCAGGCACTGCGGACAAACCGTCAGGGAAGGAAGCGCTTTAGTGGAATTTTTTTTATTTTATTTTTTTCTTTTTTTGTTCCTTTATTTGTAAAAACATTCCTGTTCTGGGATGCCCTCCTCCTCTGTGCTCTCCCCCAGCCACTCCAACCTCACACTGACCACACGGATTTTGCCTGAAGCTTCGGCAGAGTGCAGACCACGTTGGGAATTACATCACAGAAAATTATCCTTTTAGCAGTGTGTGGCGGCATGGTGCGATCCCTTCAGTGCGCAGCAGCCTCACCCAGCCGCATAAAAACATCTTCTTTTGTGCTTTATGCCTGAGAAAGGGTTTTCTGGCCACACATGCAAAAGGTGCTGCCATTTGCCCCCTCCCCATCCCACCGTACCCGCACAGGTTTAGTGCTTCCTAAGGCTGGGGAGAAGGGAAAAGAAGGGAAAATTACCTGGGGAATGACTACAGTTTTCTTTGTGAGCAGCAGGACGCTCTGTTTATTGGGTTGGGGAGGGGAGGATGGTTGTCAAACTACCTGCAGGTTTTTGGGGGGGCTGCGGAGAGTCTGGGTAGACAGCAGCCAAATGGGGGGGTGGTGACACAAAGCTCTGCCCAGCCTCACGCTGGAGAAGGCTGTTTCACCCCACGCTGGCCGTCTCCTCCCCCGCGAGTGCCAACGAGAGCCCCATGGCAAACACTTGCCGCCTGCGGCAGCGGGGATGGCAGGCCACGAAGACCGGCCGCCTGCCTCCCCCAAGGAAAAGCAGGGCTACTTTAAACAGCACAAGCAGTTTAAAACTGCCGTGCTAAAATAGCTCTGGACGTGCAGAAAAATGCCCAGGTGAAGCCTCCGGAAACTGCTGATAATGGTAACGTTCCCACATAACGTACATTCGGAAGGTTTTTCTTGGTTATTGTTCTGGCAGACATTTGAACCAATCAATTAAAATTCATTTTAAGATTTTTGTAGCCAGAGTCCAAAGTCCTCTGAGATACCAAGTGACTCTGTGGCTAGAGCTGTGGAAGACCAAGGTTTAAGTCCCATACCTAATTAATCGGGATGAATTAGGTTCACTCTCTCCTGCTGATGGTTCTTCATTGACAATAAATTACACTGCACATTTTTTTCATTCAGTCATGCTAAGTTTCTAGCAGACACACTATTCTTCCTCATGTGTCACTTTTATTATAGCACTATCTTAGGCACATAGTTGTAGACACTTAATCAATCCTGCTGAGCTGTTATGTCTGTTTGCAACTTGCTGCAATTCTGGAGAAGATTCCTACATGATTCAGAGTCTTCACTAGAAAACCTTGGGACTCTTACTTGTCTAGGTATTTTCTAATGCTGAAAGTTAAGGCATTTCATAGTGCCATTTGCCCCCTAAGAAGAGCACATTGCCAAACAAAAATCACTCCCTAGTTTGCTCAGGTGTCAATCCCCAAATATAGGGATACAAAAACCCTCAAATGTCCCTTCTTCACATGAAAGTCACTCCAAATCCAGAGATCTGTTTCTCACATATTGACATTTCTCCAGCTGTGGCCCTCCAAAGGGTTAAAGCAATGGCACATTTGTAGATGAAGACCACGCTGCAGGTGTGAGAGCACTAATCGGATAACTGAACAATAATGAAAGCAAGAACAGGGGATGGTGGAAAGGGGTTTTTGCAGTAGACTGAACAATTGCAAGCGCAAGGTTCTGTGAATGAAGATAAAACCACAATGAAGTTTAGTGGCTTGACATTGCCCCACACCCAACACGCAATTCCCACTGAGCTCAAGGAGAGTTACGCCACCAGTGAGGCCAATTCCATACATCCCTCATTTGTTTGCCACACCTCTCTGGAAGGACACGTATGGCAAACCTCCAGATCCATATTAGGTTCTGCTGACCCACATTACTTTGGGCTGTGAGCCCATCCCAAGCATCCTGCTGAGAAGGGACCTGAATATTGGGGCTGTGATGGAACAGCACACCTAAAGTCTTCAGCCAAAGCCCGGGGCAAAAAAGACTTCATAGTTTGGCTCCAGTTTCAGTGCTAAGGAAACAAAGGTAAATATTATCAATGATTACAAGCAGGTAGGCAAAAATGCCAGCAGAGGAGGATAAAAATAAAATCCCCAGCCCAAGTTCTTTCCCTGAAGCCTGGCTCTGTGAAGGCAAGAACCCCAACAGGAGCAATGTAATTCAGCACACGCTTGGTAACAACCAATGGCCCTCCGTGCTTTCAGCAAGCTATGAAAAAGGCAGGAAAACGCAAAACAAGAGCTAATGCTACAGCAACACCCCAACTTTTGGTCTGAATGCCCACAACTGGTCACCTCTAGGACAGAATCCCAGAATCTATTGGAAAGAGTCAATATGAGCATTAAGAGAAGCTACAACACAGGAAAAAAGACTGAATGACTTACTGCTGGATCGAAAGATGAAATGACTTACTGTTTTTAAAAGAAGAGTGCTGAGGGTTAGTGCTGGGATGGGTGTGGACCACTATTACAAATACCTAGAAGGCTGGCACAAAAAGGAAGACAATAACAATTGTTTAGAAGAGGTTTCTTATTCTCAGTACAAGGTGCACCAAAGGGATTCAGTAGAGCCTCCAACAAAACTCTAGTGGGAAAACATCTGCCAAGGGACAAACTAGGCCTTGTGATCCTGACCTGGAGAGTGGGAATGGACTGCAGAGTGTCCCCTCTAACCTTATGATTATAAAGCAATTTTTAACTCCTCCGTTCTGCAGAGGTGGCAAACTTATGTACAGACAGGTGAAATCATGAGAGACACCGAGTCCCGAGAGGGACTCTCACTACACATTTACTGTTTTTTTTCCTCAGATGAGTATTAAATGGAGCAATGCAGACCTCACACAGTATTTGTTCATTACAGCCAACAGGGGATGAATATCAGAGACTTTTAAAGTGGGACTAGCAAAAAACTTTCAGTGAAATTAAAAATGTAAATGTATTTCTGGTATCAGTTTCAGATTCCTTCCCCCCACCCCACTTCCTGAAAATTAGTGTATAAGCCTCTGCCACCAGATTTCCCAGATAGCTTCCTGTAATACGACTGGAGGCATATGCCATCAGCACCTGAATATTACTTTGTTGTTAGGGACCTGCCATATGTTTCCTATTTAAAAAAATTACTTTATATCACAGGAAGCCACTTTTTCTATCAACAATAGCGGAGGTTCTTGTAACCGTTTCACCCATAGAGGGAAAAATAATGACTAACCACCAACTATAGCAGCTTTATCAAAGTCACAAGTGTAACCCGTTTTTTGAGTCTTCATATTCAACAAATCTTATGTTCTGATTAATTTATTCAGTGAAATGGTGCTATTGCAACAGCAGCCAGGGGAAATTAAAAGACTTCAGGATATGAACAACATGTTGGAATAGCATCAGCTTCCTCGGTCTCTGTGCCTCCTGCCTGAAACTAAAACTCAGCTTTACATAGGGACAGAAAACTTTAAATCTAACAGAACATTGGGTCTTTGACAAGGGGACACTGCTTCATTATGAAAACTGAGACCCAGTCACTTGACAGAGAATTTCCAAAATCGTACTAAAGATAGTTTCAGATATTACACATAAAAGTGTAACGTGGCGTATCTGGAAGGGAAGTTTGCCAGAATTATATTACATTTTTCATTTGAAAAGGAAACTTTCTTTCAAACATTTATTTTCTTCCTGAAAAGCACCCTGAGTACATTTCAATTTGATAGACCACTGCATCACTCCATGCCTGAGACGGGAGGCTGGGGAGCATCATGGGAGAGGGAGCAAAGTGTCTCCCATATAAAGAGGGACCAAGAAGCATTGCAATTACAGTTCATAAGACACCATGATGTCGTATTTCTGGAACCTAAATCATTTGGGTTTTCAACTACAATATTTAGTGTTTGATTTCTAGCAGGAACAAAAAAAAATTTTTCTTCCTCAGAAGCTCTTCTGGAAAAGTTCCACATCCCGTTCCTCCTTTGCCAGCTGGCCAAGCATTCAGAAACATGGCACTAGGCAGCAGTTGCTTGTGGGTATTTATTTCCCTTCGATATTGAGGTAGACATTTGATGTGCCTCTTGACAGAAATTGAAAGTGTAAAAAGTTTTAAGAAAAAGTGACAACGATAAGGAAAGCTTTCCAAAGATGGAGGGTGCAATATTTCAGTATTTTCAAGGTATTCTGATGGTGGCAGGTACATCTGCCATCTACTTTACGAGAAGAAAGGTATCAGAGTCTCAGAATCCGCTTTGTGAGAAACAACTTTATTTCACTTTTCAGTCAATTACAGCTGGGATTTTTCAATCGCCAATGTCAGAAAATTTCCAGTCAGACGCAGCCAAGTGCTAAAGCTGGTTTGTCATCGAATTTAGGTTGTCACAACATGTATTTGAATTTGAGTTGAAATTCTCATGATATTTTTGGGAAAATGAAAATATATGACAAACTCTGCCTTGCTCTGAATATAAGCATTTTAGCTTTTATACCCCAATCTAAATTTCCTCCTGAGGAGTAAAAGTACTGCTCATCGTGTGAAACTCTGGCACACACTGTCTATTCTGATCTTGCCACACAATTCAAACTTGTCCCTCTGAAATTCCCACAAGTTCAGAGTCAGACATGAGATACCCTTTCCCTCAGAGCTTTAGCTGAGCTTGTCTCAAGATATTTTGATGTTTCCAGTTCTAGATGAAACCACACAACTCCCAAACGCGTGAAAATTAGCAAACAAATACTTAGGGTTAAAAAAAAGAAAAAAAAATTATTTTTCTGCCAAGTAGATATTTTGGACAAAGATTCCGGTTGGCTGCGGGTGTGTGCAAAGTGGTTCAAACTGCCATCTGCATTGCAGACAGTAATGGGATGTGATCGGAGCGCAGACACAACACGGCGAAGGCAGCTCTCCTTCCCTCGCGCTATTGTCTTTCAGCCTCTGGGAGCTCTGCCTGCATCTGGCAGAAAAGTTGATCAACTTGGGGTAGCTAATCAGGCTGCTGCAATTTCCGGCCCTTTCTTTCCCAGATTCCTCAGATCAAAGTTCAAGTCCCAGAATTATTATTCCCCGAATGCTTAATGAGCTCCAACCGAGGGACACCAAAGGCAAAGCTAAAACATTGACCGTGCACTTCATTGAGTTTGGCCAATGTGCCTAAAAACAAGAGGGTGGGATCCATAGCATGCAAAATCACAATATACAGATTTGTATTTTAATCCAATTAAGATTCCTATGTGCGAGCAGGGACGGCAAAGGGCTTCAGTCACTTTGTAAAGAGACGTCTGCTTTCCTCATTGCTTTCCCCATATTAAAATTTTGCAAAGGTAGAAATTGGCCTTGTCGTCAATCATTTCTAAAGAACTCTCTTTTGGGAGAATAGCAGAGCCCCACAAGCACAAAAGCTTCCTTGAAGACTAAAGTTCAGGATGTTGAAATGCAAAAGTCAGATTTTGCCAGGAGGCATGATTTCTGAAGCCAGATGATTCCACCTCAGATTAAGTTATTGAAGATCTTTGCATGCAGAAACATTTCTTTGTTCTGGCAAACACTCCCTGAGTTTTCTTTTCACAGACGTGACCCCTAGGAAAGCCAGCCAAGATTCTTTCGCGTTATCAGGTCAGAATGTTCAGGGCCCAATTATTTTAATAGTTATAAAAAAACCCCGACAATGGTTCAGTACACCAGTAAGAATACTATTCGGGGACTTAACAAGTCACTCTAACATCTGGCATGTTCTTTCGAGAAGACTAAACACATGGAGAGTCTCGCTGCAAAAGTCAATGGAAAGGAATGATAATTGCTCATTAGAATGCCTCCTCCACAGGTTATTTTTAACTTCCCCTACTCTTTCTAATCATGGTGCATGCATCAGATGATACTGAAAAGGGTCAGTGCATAGGTTTCTCCTCTCCAAAAACACACTTTTAACAAAGGCTTTTCATGAAGCTGAGGATTCACATGCTACACCAGTGGCACCTGTTTTGTTTTTAAACTACAAGCCGGGGACCAAGCAAAATACTCCCAAAGCTCCATGCCTTCAGCCAGCAATCCGGATTGCAAAGGCAAAGACACTGACTATAAAAATCAAAAGCTTTGTTTTAATCTATGATGAAGACAATTATTTTCCCTCTCCCTCAGCTTTAAGAGTGCTGTGCATGGGCATCGCAGATTCTTCCCATGCATTAGAAGATGTAAGACACGGAGAACAAGGACAGAGTCCTAATATGAGGAGCCCAGTGTCAACAAAGCAATAAAGCAGAAGCCACTAAGTGTCAAATGAAGCAAAAAAGCTATTCATCTACTTTTGAAGGAAGAAAAATTCTGGCTGAATTTCCACAGTGTATTTCACCTCCTGTTTTCACGACTGGGAGCTGCAGGTTCTTTGCATTCTTAAAATCAGCGATACCAGAGCATACCCACGAGTACGCAGAGAAGAGAGAGCAAAGTGGTCAGGTCTGCACACTGTTCTTGAAAGGCTGGACTGCATTAGCCTAGCTTGGCAGGGACACCGTTACATCCCTAGCTGTGTCTCCTCTGCCTTTCAGCCGGTGCAATGCAAAGACATCTCAGCTCAGCCCTGTCTAAATGAGTTCAGATCTTTTCGCTGAACCCATCACCATAGCATCTGAGCCTTTGTAAGGGACACAAAAACTATTTGCATGGGTCACCCCACTTCCTCTCAACCTAGTTACATAAAACTTTGTCTTTTTTTTTTTTAATGGGGGTTCAGCAGAGCATTAGGAAAAGGGGGAGATTCTTTGTGGAGTAACATCAAAGACTGCACACAAGGAATCTTGTTCTGAAGCCTCTCACCAGGAAAAGCCAAACAAATGAAAAGCTCACATCAGACAGTCAGAAGACAGCAAAGGCAACAGACCTAGAGGCACAAGGAAAGCTTAAATCCAACAGTTTACAGCCAAGACTCAGGAGGCTGTGTCCTTATTTAAGGCTTTTTAATACAGCAAAAAGCTGTTTGAAGAGGAATTGAAGGACATGCTCATAATGGGCTGTAATTTGTTTGTTTATCTGTCTGTTTTTAATGAAGGAACCACAGAGCCTACTGGAGGATATTTGAGTTTCACTTCTGCCGTTGTCCCGGCCATTCTCCAAAAGCACTTCAACCACATCAAATAGCTGCCAGAGCTGCCTAGAAATGGGCCTTAGAACATGTTTCAGAGCACTGAGCCCTGGGGGAAGGCGGTGGCTGGACGCTCCTGGAATGCAAATCTTCTCTCAGCAGCCAGCCACGACCCCAACAGTAGCCGTGCAAGCATCCCTCACGCCTCCTGCACCAACCTGCCCCCGGACCACCCTGGGAGGATGAACTGCCGGCAGAGGAATTGAGATCAGGCGTAGAGGGCTTTTCAGCCTTGATAACTGGAGCGAAGCTGCCGACAAACCGGCCACCTGCGCAGCAGCCGCATAGGCTGGGGTGTCGGACACCCTCCACTCCAGCTGGCCCACGTCTGCCAAAGCCCTCCACCTCCACCAAACAGCTGTCTGAGGCTGCGAGGAAATACTCGGGACAAAAACAAGGCAATGGTTCGAAGGTGAAAGCCCGCAGCTCCCAAGACCAATTCAGCCCTGAGCCATCTAGCGTTGGTTCCCTCCGCAAAGGCCCCCCATCCCAACCGCACTCCTTTTGCGCTCTTCCTGTCACATTTGTGACAAATCCCTGGCTGACACTGGGTCTTGCCCAACACAGAAGCAAACCAGGGTGGCAAGCTACCCCGAAGTGCCCAAGACGAATTAACCCTCTCTCCCGGGTCAAGTTTTCCTCCAAGGCCATGCTGCCTTTTTGCAGCCATATGCACGGTGCAACACTGACCTCCTGTGGCAGCCGCTCCTCAGCCACGACCCACAGCTCCTCCCTTCTCCCCAACCCCGGCCACCGGACTATTTTTTGCCAAGGAAAAAGGGGCTGAAAAACTTCCCTCTGTGCACATCCCTCTGCTTGTGTTGTCTTCCGTGTGCCTGCCCCCACAGAGAGGATGAAGGACAGCTTGCCTTTACTCAACCCCTGGCGCTAGTCCCAAAAGAAAACCTACCTTTAGGAGATAAAACTAGTCCCTGCCAGAGGGACGCAGACATGGTTTTTCTACAACATCAGGCTCGCGCTGTTCAGGGCCCTTGTGAAGTCATCTACAAACAGATGAATTCCACCCATAGTTCAGGGGCAACGTTACAGCGGTTTCCGTTTTTTCTCACGGCTGCCCAAATTGAAACGGAAACGGCACCTTGCCTGTGTCAGAAGGGGGTCCCGGGGAAGCCAGGATGTACACTCATGCCCATAGATACCACTCTTCTGAGCAACAGAGTGGGAAGGCAGCTTGTTCGGGTTTTTATGGTTGTCACAGCTACCAGGTGTTGAAACAGCTTCCACAGTGTGTTTTCTCTCCCTGCAAGCTTATGCTCTTTTACCGCAGGCAATATGAAAATCCCTTCTGGGAGACAAACGCAGATTGTCCATGAGTTTCCACCTGAGAAATCATGCTGACCTGCCATACAGCTCAGAGCTCACAGAAGCAAGGAATCCCACAGCAAATTCGAGTGCTTTTAAAAGGTCATCATGGTAAAGACTTTCAAAACCTACTCAAATCTACTCAAAATCTACTCAAAAAAATATCTGGCTTGCATTCACGGCATTACCTGCCTTAGTTTCACAAGCAAGCTTGTTCCTGAAGAGCTCTGTTTTCTGGCTGGCACCACCCCATACGACAATCCCAAGACACATGCCTCAACTCTCCAAGAGCCCAAGATGAAAAGGGCTCTGGAATCACCTTGCAGGAGGAAGATGACAGCAGATCCCCCAGGGATTTCTCCATTCAGGACTATGATAAGCCTGGCTATGCAACTGAGCCCTGCACAAGCAGGTGATGCTGGCCTCAGCCATGCTCTCAGGTACCTTCTGGGATGTTCAGCAGCACCCAGCCTTCTAACACACAACTCCCATGCTCACAGGAGCCACACACATCTTCCTAGGAACCACAGCTTGACTATCTACAGAGTGTGCTATCTCCAGATATCACCAGACACCTTTTGTTGTTGCTGTCCCTGCCCGCTTTCAAGTATTTTGGGATCTTCTTTAAAAAAGCCTGGCATTGGAAGACTTTTATACTCAACAGCAGCAATACACAACTCAAACAGCTGCCTCCTAGATGCAATGGGAAATCATCAGGGACCACTGTGTCTCACAGAGTGAAATTATACCTGTTGGGTTGCTCCAGGTGACCCCAAAACCCAACAAGGTCATGCAGATATGGCCTGGAAGGTGTACAGAGGGTACGCTCCGCTGATTTGCCACAGTGAAAGGACACTTTCTCTGCCGTGCCAGCAGGAAGCAAGAGGGAACCAAGAAGCGCTGCCCTTGCCAGAAGCCGTTAATCAGTTGGTTTTTGCCCCGGTGCAGAGCAGTGGCTCCTGCTGAGCTGAGAATTATAAACCTACATTTTCACTCCCACTGCCCCCAGCTTCCCCCTCATTTTGAACACTGGGTTGTAAATGATGCATAACCCTTCTGGGCCTTCTGCCTGGGCACAGAAACTTTCACATATCGAGGGAATTAAAAACTAGGTTAAACATACTTGTCACTTCAGTAAGTTCCTTAAAGCAGATGCAAAAGACTTTTTTTGGTCACTTCTCATTAGAGTTTTGTGACAAGATTCCCTGCAAAGGCTGGAGGTGTTAGATCACAGCTGAAACACAGCAGACAGGGGCTTGTGGTGGCCCATCCGGACAGCCACCTCCATGTGTTTAACAGGCTCATTCTCCAACAGCTATCAGCCCTTCCAGAATTTATCAGGGTAAAGCCATAAAAGTCACGTAAGAGATTAAACTGACAGTATACCTGAATGCACACATTCATTGCCCTGAGTGCTTGATCCTTAACTGAGCATATTGTAGCTCTATCACCCCTAAGGAAAGCCGGATGGCAATACTGATGTTCGGATATGAAGCATCCCAAAGTACAAAAGATCAGGTTACCACATGGGGCATCTTCTCTGCCAGCTCCACATTATTTAAAGACAAGGTAGAAGCATTCAGAAGATTCTTTTTTAAAGCCCTGTTCTCAACACATGGTGTACATGTCATTGATACACAATTAACTGCATGTGTGCAATGACAGAGACATTGGCAGAAGAAATGTACATCTAAAGGAAAAGAAAAGCAAAGAGACATGCCGTGACATGTTATCATTAGGGAGTCATAATTTCCTTCCTGTAGTCATACAACAGCTGTCACTAACATCTTGAACACAGACCATGTATTAGAATACCATAGCAAATGCCTTTTCAGGCAAAAGAAAGAGGGGGCATGTTAACTGGGTGAATAGCAGGAAGAATATTTTGACAGCTTGAATGCATTAACCTCCCCGTAGAACGCCCACAACCTTTGCTAGAACTTGACTTGGTAGATACCTTCCACATGCCGGGCGAGGAGTGAGGGACTCCAGCAGCTCTATTGCAGGCAGTCGCAGAAGTCTCAGCTGTCCAGGGGCCCATCTGGGTAGGCAGGAGAGATGCATTTGCCCATAGTCACCTCTGGGGTGCATCTCTCCACCTCCACCCTCCCAGCTTTGCACTTTTAGCTTGGATTCAGAAAGGCCAAAGTGGATGTCTGAAATAGCGTGAATGTCCTATCTTGTAGACAGAGGGAAGGATAGCATGAGAATGCATCCTCTAGCCTTGTCTTCAGGAGGAGGGAAGGCATTTTCTTACCTTCTAAATATGACTGTTAACCAACATAGAGGTCCCACCAAAGATGCTATAGTTGCCATTTCAAAACAGAAGGAATGCAACCTAAGTAACAAATTTCTCATGGTTTCTGCCTCAATCTGGTAACTTCTGAGAAAGCCACACATCACCGTCCTCACTAGGGATCTGCTTTTTCTTAGCGATGTCAGCTGATGCATCTTAAGAACACGTCTTCCTCACATGGATAAGGTCCGCAAAGGTCATTGTGATAGGACCATGTTCAGGCACCTTGAATGTTTGCTGTAAGTAGTTTCTCTAAGGCAGACTGATTATTAAAGCTTTCAGCGCAGCTTTTCCAGGAGCGGTAGTTCTCATTACAAGGCAGGCTGCAACAACTCATCAATCTTGGGCAAAAGATAATTAATCAGCACCCAGAGCCATTTTTGCAAATACAAAGCCTGGTTGAAACAAACCAAAATGGGGGGGAAGGGGGGGCAGACCATGACAGAGCTGTTGGCACTTGCCAACTCCTCTTGATTACACTTATTTTCACCTCCAGGTGCATACACAGGATGAGTTTTGTTAATTAAACCTGCCAGTCAACTCATTATGCATTCAATTAAAAAAGCCTGATGCCTTGATTTTATGCAGCTGGCAGGCTGCCAGGCCAGTGACAGGCCATGTTGTTATAGTGCATAACTTCTAATGGGGAAGGGAGAGGAGACACTCCAAAATATGGCTAAATGCGATATTTGCTAATTGGACATCCTCTTGGTGTGGTTTTTTTGTTTGTTTGTTGGGGTTTTTTTTTGTTTGTTTGTTTGTTTTTTTAAGGCTATAACGGATGGGGTTGTTTATCAGACATACAGCCTGGCTGTGTAAAGTGAAAGTCGAGGCAGAGAGTGGAAAAGCGCGTTCAACTCATTTGGAAACCCATCTAGATGCTCAGAATATTCATTATAGACTCTGGCAAGGTTAAGAGATGAGGAGAGTGGCACCTAGATGCCATGGTGATGAATGCTATGTGCATAGATTAGACAGAGGCCCTGAAGCATCTATAAAATTGTATGGTTTTAATTTAGATGAAAGATAGCCTTTATTCTTAAGGCATCACGCTGAGAGTTGGCAGATCTGGATGCAGGCCCTGGCTCTGCTACAAACTCCTTGCATGACCTTGAATAAATCCCAGAGGACCATGCTTTAAAGGTATCTACAGTTATATCTTTCAAGTGGCAACCCTTAGCCACCTCTGTGTTTCTCATCTATCCACCAGTAACTGAAAGCTATTGCTTCTGCTGTGCCTACCACTGAGCTATTTATATTCAACTTCCTAAGAACAGACAGTATCTCTTGTTATACACTGCAAGAAAACCTGTTACAATGGATCTCCAATCTCAGATGACAGACAGAATGAAAACCTCTAACGTTTGTGACAAAAGAATTTGTGGTTGCATGCAACAGTTTTACAGTTACCTCACACTGACATTTCTAAGTCTGCTTCATGCTGGCCACAAATATGAGAAATGACCTACAACAGAGGTGACCCATCTGTTGTGCTCTGAGGCAGAGAATTAATTTCCTTTCCACTGTTTCTCTTGTTTTCTTCAACTTCGCAGGCTTTCGCTATAGCTGCTTGTACAGACAAGAGGTATACTATTCCAGTACTACGTTACTGTGTTAATGACATCTCTCCATCTCAGACCATGCTCCAGTTCCTGCGATAATCTGGGAAGGTTATTTAATGCATATACCATCAATGAAAAGACCTTAGGACACTGGCAATAGCATTGATTTCCTCATTTTCTTTTTTTTTTTTTTTTTTTTTTTTTTTTGGGGGGTGTGTGTGCAGTGCTTTACAATTGTGACTTTTAACGTCTTTACTGCAGCTCTTCAGTTTATTACTGGATATTTTGTGACTGATGAGGAAAGACCCAGGTGTTCTGTGGAGACCTCTACACTACACCTCTGTTCAAGAGTTGACTTTAAGTGTGAGGAACTGAACTTTGACCAAGGAGATCCCTTGAGTCTTGTATGTTTTATTAGACCATGAAACGGAGAGGGTTTTGTTATTATTATTGTAACCTTCTTTGCTATCTGGTTTCATGCCCCCTGCAACTGCTGGAAGCAATGGCCCAGATTCACAAGGATGTCTAAGGACAAAAGATACACCAAATACTTAGTAAATCCCAACAGGTATCTCTAGTGACCCAAATCCCATTGTCCACCAACACATAAGAATTGGTCCAAATCCAGAATGACTCTTCAAGACTCCAGCTAAATACAAAAAAAAAAAAAGAAAAAAAAAATTAACACTCAAGCCTCTCTTCCCTTGCTAGATTTTTTTTCTATTAGCAGCTGTGTCCCTATCAAAAAAAAAACCTAGCAAGGCAATTAGTGGTTGGCAGTAGCTATTGCAGCTGGTCTGAATTTTTTATTACAACTTTCATTGAGAAATACTAGTTTGTCAGAACAAAAAAAGAAGTTGTGAAGGATGCTGAGTTGGATATTCTCTTTTGGGTCCAAAGCACAGGATGGACCATAGTCTTAGGGGAACACTGACCCTTATCCAGCCAAACACCCTTGCGATTGAGTCTGTTACTTGGAAAATGCCACGCTTAGGGTCAGATGTGTTTTGTGACTCAGACTTGGACTGGAGCCTTCCACATCCCAGGTGAGAACATGGCCCGCTGGGCCAGCAGCTGCCCTGGTTCAAGGAGTCTCATTTCCCTGTGAAAGTTTTCTAAAAATCCCAGCTTAGCCTCACATCTGGATGGAAGAAAGTGATAAAAACTCAGGCTTTTTTAAGCAACCTGTCATTCTTGAATTCCAGCCAACCATAGATGTTTATCACCTTTTCCAATAGATGATGGTTTGCAATTCAGCCATGTGTGAACAGTTTATTAACACATCCTAACACACAGAGACCAGCAGCTACTGCTAAACAGTCTTAAGACAAGACAAAATTTTCTGCCCCTCCTCAAACTTCCAGTACATGAAAATAGTTAGGTTTGCACAGAAGATATCCCACCAGAGAGTTATGACTGTTTCATCTGAAGGCAGCCCAGATCAGATGCTGCATCTGGTTCTCCCAAGAGACACAATGCAGGCAAGGATGTGTGCACGCACTGGTGTGTACATGGAGGGGAGACTATACATGTAAGATCAATAGTCTGTCTAGTCCAAGTATCCTGTATAGGGAAGAATATAGGAATATACAGAAAGATCCTTCCATGCTCTGTCTTTCCAGCCTTGGACACAGGCGCTTCCTCAGGGATTTTCTTAGACAGAGGTTACACTGGGTTAAAACTAAACTTGCCACCTCAAAGGAAATTCAAAGTGAACATAAAATAAAAATAACAGATATCCAAGAGAAGTTGGAAAGCATTTTTCCATCCCATCAGTGTAATTGCTGCTGTCCTCTATTCACGTGCATTTGGAAGGATAAAATAGAAAAAGAATATTATTGGTCTACAAGTAATCGCTTTCTTCCCCTGACCTTGAAAATAATAATAGTTTGCATTTCTATAGCTCCTTCCATCCGGAGATCTCAAAGCACTTTGCAATCACTTATTAATCATTGCTCTCAGACCCCTGCAAGGTAGGTAAGCAAAGTACAACTGGAGATGCATGGAAAACACACAGAACAGTCACAAATAAGCACAGAGGGAATCTGACAGAGTCCCTCTCACCAAGCAATGAGCTATATACCCAGTCAAATGGAAGCAGCCCCATTCCTCTTTACTCCACTGTGAACTACCAGCAGAATGGGAGGTGCATGTCACCCCTCTCCAGACTGGAGCAGCTCTGGGCACAGTCCAAACTCCAGCATCCATGAGAACAGTTTTGCAAGGCTGCTCCTCAGGTCCTTGTAAAACACAAGGGTTCTCTCTGTGCTGCTCAGCTCTCATCTGATCTTGTTCTCCACTCTATGGACCAGAAAGCTGGATGCTGAGCAAGTTTTATGTCACTTTTGCAATGAATGGGGACACTCTGGCTATATGTTCAGCATGCCTTCCCAATAATCAGCTTTCGGGCAACAGAAAATTGAGCACAGGATCTGAGAAGGGAAAGGCAGGATGTGTTGAGGGTCTATGTATAAATTCATTTCATCCTCTAAAGACCTAATGTTGTTATTTTGGTTCCCTATTCCTGTAGGCAACAATTGAAAATACTAACCTTAGCACAGGTCATTGTCAGCAAATTACTGCTTTCTAAAGATGAGGAAAGTGACTTCAGCAGCAAGGAAAGATTAACATAACCAGAACAAATTCAGAGTTACTGCACTTTATGATGTTAAATCCTCATTCCTCTAGCTCCTTCCTACTTGAAACACTGTTATTACTCTTATGCTGTATTGCGTCCAATACTTAACCAGATTAAAAGCATGCCTGAAAGAAGACTGTTTTAGCGTATTAGAGTAAATTAAATAATAATTGTTCCCTTACCACTCTGACTTTTTATCCAGGAACTGTAATAATATTTTACATGTATTAAATTAAGACTCAATCTCTATAAGGTAGGAAATATTCCCACTTGGTGGAATCAAGAGACCAAGAATCGGCCACTGTACATAATACTACAGCCTCTATGCACTCTGCTGGGTAGGAAATACACCCGATTTGCAAGTGTTACTGAGTCATTAGCGGAACAGAGCAGCTTTGGAAAGCACACAACTGAACTAGGAGCTTCAGTTCTGTTTTCAGAAGTGTCTTGAGACCTTGCAGTTCATGTTACTTTCCAGTGATAGTGGGGTCCTTAACGCTTTTGGAAGTGAAGCTGTACTCCTAACCCACACTAACTACCCCTCAACCCTTGCACCACACTGATTACGCAGTTTCTTCCATCTAAAATCCTCTACTGACCCTCAAGCTAGATGGCCCTTTAGTACCAACTGACCCCTTTGGCCCAGGAGCTAAATGTGTTAACAAAATTTCTTGCAAGAAGTAGCCTTCTCTCTGCTGAGGTCTGAAAACGATTTTTCCCTGCTGGCAGATGGCAGAGCTGCCATACAATTCACAGCTTGGCACCGCTACAGGCTGGCCCTGCCTGGGGTTTCCTGGAGCACAGGACCATTACGAGCTTCACAGAGAAGTCAGTGACACAGAGGAAGATGGGGAGGAGCCTTCAGGTCTCAGATGTCATTTCCATAATGGTATTGCAAAATACCAAACAATGTTGAGATCAGATAGGGTATTTCAGATATTAAGTACACTTACAGTATCCCCAAGAAAGCAAGGTTAATTTTGTGCCAGCATTTAATACTTTACCCTAGATCCAAGTGAATTTGCTTAACAATTAAGAAAACTATTTTATTCTTATTTATTCTCATAAATGCCAAGAATAGCCTCATCGCACGCTGAAGAGTCCCCTTGCACCATTTAAAACTGCAACATGAACAAGCCCTTAGCAGTAGCTTTTTAAAGGAGGGACCTTCTCCATGTGAGAAATAGCTGTTCTGGAAGAGGGGCAAGGAAGGAGAAAGACCTCTCCAACCCGTCACACCAGGGAGAACACACAGCACTTACACGAAAACCAGGCTACAAAAGCTGCAGCCCAGGAACAGCTACCCTGTCTGAGCCACCTCCGGTGGATATGACCAACTTGTCCTCTCCCCTTTCTGTCCCTCACTAGGGTCTTCTGAGACTTCCTAGCTCCTCCTTGACAGGCCACGTGCTCACAGCAAGTAAACAGGACAGTCACATCACATGTGACCTCTGCCAAGGGAGCATCAGAGCTCACAACTGCACTTCTGGCGCAGTTGGGCAGAGGTCAGCAACATGGAAAGGCTCGCACACCCCTGCTTGGTCCGTCACTCTCTTGGCCAAAAAACAGGGGTCTCAGCTTCACGGTCCCAATTTTCATCTTTCCTGCAAGCAGGAAGGCAGGGAAAGGCCCATAATATACTTTCCATGTCTACAGTAAATCCCTGTTTTCCACACCTTGTCTTGCCTTTCGCTCTGAAGCACAGCGAACCCTTATTTCTTCAAAAGCAGAACACATACAAATGTGCTACACATCAGAGTGTCGCCATCCTGGCAAGGTTACAGCCAGAGCCACCAAGCATTTCTCATTTCAACATTCTTGATTAACATATCCACCTGAGAGAACTCTTCCTCTGAAACATGTTGGGTTGCAGAGGCGCATGTTTGATATTCTCTAAGTGTCCTTTTGTTTTGTTCTTTCCCAGTTCTGAATACCCATCCTTTTAAGCCCATACTCTCACCTACATAAACTTGACATTGTCCAAGCTGTTCATTTTGTAATCTCAATCTGCCAAAAATTGTGCCCTATTTGCTCACTGCTTCCTTTCCATAACTAATTCTTCAGCTATTTCTCCGTGTGAGAACTAACTCTCTCTGTGTATTTAACACATAGAAGTATTGCTGAAACAGCCAGAAGGCAAAACTAAAATCGGGGACTGAGAGCTGCATTAGATACATTGAACGCTGGAATTAAAATACTAGAACAAACTCCAGGTTCAATACATAGTGTACCCACTAGGTGGGGCAAAAAGCTATATTCTGGTTTAAAAATAAAAAAATAAAAAAATCAAGCTCTCCAGGTGCTCCTTTCACTACAGTTTCACCTGGCCCATATGACTAGGGAGAAAGCCTGGGCAGAAAGAGCTTTGGGCACTAAATTGCTTTTTTCACTTCTAAAACTGCTCCAGGCTGGAGCAGCCCAGCACCTTGGCTGTGCTCCCATATTCCCCACATACACGGTGACCTGCCAGGCCTGAATCGCTACAGCCAGGAATTAAACAACCCAGCCAAACCTAGCCTCCACGTTGAAGCTGTCGCTTGGGAAAGGGATCCTCTGATGAGGCTGATGTGCAGGGGAGGTTGCAGAGGAAGGAAGGGCATGATCCTTTGAAGAAGCATATGTCCATGACAAGCAGTGCCTCGGCTGACAGCTCAGCATGTTGTAAGTGCCATGAACCCCACAAAAACCCTCAGCTCCAAAAAAGCTGTAAGTAGCTAGAGGAAACGAAAAGGACCTCAACTCTTCCCCTGCCAAAAATTTCCCTCCCGCACAAACGTTTGACATAGCTTAATGCACCAAACCATTTGCTGAGCTTGGACCGCTGCCTTCATTTTAAGGCCCTGCTGCTTTGGTCATACGAGAGCCTTTTGCCTAGCCCGTGCTGGGGTTAGGCAGTGACTTAGGCTTGGCCCTGCACTCAGCTGCACTGTGTATGGAGTTCAGCCCCATGGAACTGCACCAGCTTCACACTGATGACCCTGCGGGAGGGATCAGGACATCTGCCTCCTAAGCAATTGCTCTGGAAGCTGCATTTCTCCCCCGTCACCATCACAACTATGTCCAGTATTTGCCTTTCACAGGATGAGCAGGATAGCCTAGTCAGAGCGATTTCAGGTACAGAATAGGAGCGAATTACATATATTCACTAGTACTGCACTAACAAGCTCCCAAAGCAAGCAACCTCCTCCAGTCTTTATGCTTCTAGGACGTAGGAATTTACACACAGCAATACTAGCAAACGACACACCAACTTGGTGAGGCCATGAACACAGAGCACAGAATCCTGATCCAAAGCCCATTAGAAATAAGTAAGAATTATGGAAAAGCTTCCACTGATCTTCCATGGGCCATCCAGAAAGAAACTCAAGGTTTCTGACACACTGGGAAGGTCATTTCCCCAACATTTCTGGAAAACACATGGAGGATGAGGCTCAGATATCAGGTAGGTTGTGCTGGCTGAAATCCCATTACCAATTGCACCGCAATTCCAAACCCCACCATCCCAGACCAGTAGCTTGTTCAGCACCTAGAAACCAAGGCTTTACAGGCATGCTCATCTCATATCTCTCCTCCTAGCTACTCCTGCAACAACTGGAGTAGGCATTAGACCCCACTCTGTACGTAACAAAATAATGTCAGTATTTCCTATAACCCCATGCTACAAATGAGCTTTCTAATCACCGCAGTCCTGTCTCCAATGGAAAGGCCATCAACCCACACCCAGAATTACCAGCTGATTAATGAAATTCTCCCACCTCACAAGGCTTCTTTTCTTCTTTATGCTTTAATGATACCACATTACAAGACGAAATAAAACTTGGCGCAGCTCCACAAACAAAAACAAACAAAACCTCCGTTTGAGTTACTGTGAACTTCCACTCTCTGAAGCCAGGAAGATCTGATTCACCAAAACAGTTGCTGTCTTCCCTGTAGCTCTTTTTATAGCACAGCTCTGGTCTCTGCTGGGTGCCTGATTGCCCGTTTCTTGTTATACTGAACACCTGTGCAAAACCTGGCACAAATGTTAACTTTTTGCTTCTTTCAACTTGCTTCGTGCCTTCTCCCCCCTCCTGCAGTGACTCATCACTTCCAACAGACTTCTTGAAAACAACCCGTTTGCACAGAAAAGCCTGATTCAGCACCCAAAATGGAACGAGTCAACTCACTGTAATCCTGTTCGTCCCACTATTGACATGCAGCTGCTCCTGGTCAGCAGTAAGCTAATATCTTAACAGGGGTAAGTTTAAGGCAGGGAATAAGAAATCTTCAGTCCAGAGTCAGTGGGACTGACAAACAGGCTGAAGGCTAACCCCCCAACTGAATCACAGCACATGTGAATGAAGCCAGTTAATTTAGTTTGCCTTGCCTGTGGCTCAGACTGGCTTGGGTTTCTTATTTCTACGCTGAAAGCTCTCGTGTACCTCCAAGGACGGCAATTCATCGCTAACAAGCCGCAACCCTTTCTCCACCACTACCAAAGCACCTTGCAGTACTCTCAGAGGCAGCATGTGGCCCACGATCTCATTCTAGCTAAATATACTAATGCAGTCCCATTAAAGGTCTCGCGTCATGTCTGAAAACCTCGTCTTCAATCACACACTTGGCCTGCAGATACCGTACCTCGATTCATTTTTCCCCTTCCTTGTTTTGTAATAAATAATTGCCAGGCTTTCAAGGAGGAGGATAAATGGAAACAAGTCATTTGAGGCCTGCATTAAAATCAAGTGCTCTCATGTCTCTTTACCTGACCTGCTGGAAACTTCCTCTTCGGCCCTGCTCCAAATCAATAGCTGAGAGCAGCGCGGTGCACGTTAAACAGCATCAAGCAAACCTACTTTGTATGGGAAGGAGAGAAAGAAAGTCCATAGGGGGACTTTTGACGAACAGGTAACTGCACCTCACCACAGGGACAGATAAGTTTCAGCAGAGCAACTCCCAGTCTTTTGAAGACATGACTGGAAAATATTTCTATAGAATATTCAGAGTGAGAAGGCCCTTTCAGCATAGTTAAGTAAGGGAAGCTGATCCCAACTCATATATATGTCTGCCTTCCTTATGGTGTCAAATCCAGAGCTGAGGGAGGGAGACAAGCATCTGTCTGTATGTACTATAAGGATGCCTGATCTTGTGCGCCCCATCTGTTATAAAACGATGCGTTTGGATTTGATGGGGTTTTTTGATTTGTCAAAAAAGCACCCAAATATTGTGCAGAACGCAGCGAAATCTTTCAGAAATACAGCAGAATTTCCATATACGCCATGGGAGCTCCCCCCTTTGAAATACCTCTGTGGGAGTACTGGTGGTCTGAGACTTCTGCCTCTGGCGAACAGCTTAGGAACAGCAAAACCAGGAAAAAAAGCCACTATTGGTCATACTCTAATTAAGCAGCTCCAACCTCCTTATTCACCTTGGTGAGAAATAATTTACTGGAGTCACTGTAGTTCTGGGGTTTTCACTACTACATGATTTTTCTTTAAAGCAAAAATTAGAAAAATGTGCTGGAACACAACTACTGATAGAAAACCTCATCGCTTCATCTCTTGCCTAAAAAAAGTCAGGCTATACAATCATACTTCAGACTTAATAGCTCTGGGACCAAATCCTGATTTTGCCATTGTTTACAGGCTCGTTTAAACTCCATGGACTGGTGTGAAAGGACGGGCAGGACCTTGCCCTCTTGGGAGAAATCAGTGTTCCCTTAAATGGACTTTTCTTTCATAAAAAAGTCAAAATGTCACTGTCCCAGGGCAACTCCTCTTCTTGTAACCTAAACCATATGTGACACAAGCTGGCCAGAATTATCTCATGCTATATTCAGCGCACAAAACCACCTCAGGGAAAAAAATCAAAAATGGCATGGGGAATTCTTCAATTCTTCCACCAACTCTTAAGAAAGAAGAAAATCAAGGAAGGCTAAACAAAAGCTGCTCGCTGGTCACCAGGATTTGGGGGGACACCCTTGAGGGGTGGAAATACAGTATTATCAGCAGGCAGAGAGGAAATACAGTATTATCAGCAAACACAAGAGGGAAGCGCAGCACCAAAATCCAGCCGGTTGGGGGGAAAAGAGCAACAGGCTTTCAGTCTCGGCTTAGAGGTTTGTGCTCACACACTGGGGCACACTGGTATAAAAGAGGGGTCATTTCATGGTAGAGCCTTTTCCCCCCTCCCCTCGTAGTGATGCCAGGACCCATGAAGAATCTCATTTGCTTTACATGGCTTCAAGGAGGCCATTTTAGTGAAGAACACTGCAAGCTCAGGCTGAGTGCAAGATGTGTTACAGCCACAGCCTCCCACTACTTGAGCAAATGCTGTCATTTAAGCCCAAGGTTAAATTCAATTGGATTGCATTAAGGTACACTTGTAATTACCCATCTTTTTCTTGTCTAAATTCAACTATTTCATCAGCTACTCTTTGACAGAATGCCTCTAAAAAGACAAAGTTATAAGACCCTAGGGCAAGAATCTGAATCCAGCCACTTAGGACTTTGTCTTTGGTATTTCAGTGGTTGATACGGGAAATCCCACCAGATTTCATGGAGATAATGAGCTTTCAGACTGTACTTTGAACACAACCACAACAATTCTCCATCTTAATGTTGCTACAGAATGATTCAAAAACCCTTTGTCAAACAAAACCTTTTTTCTTTTTTCTTTTTTCTTTTTTTTTAATTTTTAGGTTGTAAAGAGGATTTCTGCAGGATCCTGTTGCATTTCCAGAAAACCCAGAGGATGACTGTACTCTAGGAACTCCAGCAGTTCTCCGAAGACCCCTTCTCAGAAGACGAAAGTCCCTCATGCTTCATTCCCACGTTTTCACTGAAGTAGCACATCTGTCCAGGCAATGAAGGGGCCACAGCTGCTGAGCTTGCTGGGGCTGAAAGCTCCTGTGCAGCAGTGCCAGTGGCTCTGGGGCATGTTCCTCCGCAGCCCCTCAGCTCTCCCTGCCCCAGCCTCTGCATCTGGCCACTGAGCCCTACTGCAATCACACCTCCATGTCCTGCTCCTTCCTGTTTCTGAGCGGGTCTGGATTTCACTAGGTGTCCAGTAAGTGTCAGCCCCTGTACCAGGGACTATCTCCTCTATTAGGCAGCAGCTTGGAGCTCAGCTGGAATTACTCCAGGGTTGCTTTTAGCCCAGAGTAACACCAAGGAAATTCTTCACTATGAGATTGGTGAGATGCTGGCCCAGGTTGCCCAGAGAAGCTGTGGCTGCCCCATCCCTGGAGGTGTTCAAGGCCAGGTAGGACGGGGCTTGGAGCAACCTGGTCTAGTGGGAGGTGTCCCAGCCCATGGTGAGGAGCTGGCAACAGATGATCTTTAAGGTCCCTTCCAACCCAAACCATTCTGTGATTCTGTGATTACTGCAGGGCCGTGGGCCATTTACACAGATCTGAGTGAAACAGGAATCCAGTTCAGAAGTAGGAAGCTCAAAGTGTTCATCCAGACTTTGTGTTCTTTAAAATGAGATGTATACAGTGTGGAAATATTCCCCGGAGTCACACAGAATGAGAAACAGATGGGAAATTATTTGCAAACAGGAACTCTTTTCTTTCCTTGTTTGCTTGCCTTGTTTTGTTTACCCCTCAAAATCCTAACAAAAAACACAAGTAGAATAATACAACTGCAAGCTACTTCATACTAGGAGAGCTGGATAAACAGAACTACAAAGCATTGACGAAGCAACGCATTTATTTTTATGTGATGTGTTGAGTAAGGCATCAAGTCTTACCTTGGGCCCCAGTCCAGCAGACACTGTTGCATGGACTTAATTTCATTGCTGGGAGTACAATGAGGCTACGCCGAGCAGTAAAGTTAAACATATGTGTACACTTTTAGGACTGTGGCCTTAACCAGTAAATCTTAATTATGCTTTTTGCGGATGGCAAGAGCAAGGTTTATGCTAAGTATTATTAGTAGAGATTAGAGTTTTGACTGAGCGTATTTAATTTGATGCATCGTTCAGTCAGATAAAGACAGTAGCAGCTGAAATCAAAGCACCATGGAAATTTATGCTCTAAGTATGTATGTAACATTTTAGTTAATGATTGCAAAGAGTTACACATGCAGCCACATACGGTGGAATTTGATTTACGGAGAACAGCCTCTATCTTTTAGCCATTCATCTAATGAAGATTTAAATATGAAATAAATTGCAAACACTTGCAGCTGAAGCAGGACATTGGATGATGTTCATTCATATTGAAATTACATCTTTAAGTTCCTCTCAAGCTACATGAATGTATCTATAATGGACATACATGTACATGTAAAACAATCCGCTTCTGTAATAAAAACATGTATTATTGAAGTGCCGTTTTCCAGATAAAATTCTTATCATAAACATTAAAACTTGGTCTCTCATGCTCCTAAGCACGTGTGATGACTACATTAGAAACATTTTTTTCAAATTTTGTTTACCTCTACCACTTCTGCTTTATTGCTCTTTTATTATTTCTATTTCAATGAACTTTGTGAAACTTGATTAATCATTTTCACTTTTGCTTGTACACACTTCCACTCTCTTCTCCATTCAAAGACTGTTGCCATATCCAAAGAGAGGAAAGTTAAAAAGCAAAAATAACTAAAGCAACATGAGAAAAAGAACCAAAGCAATCCTTAGTGTCACTCAACTGCTTTTAGTTTGTTATTGCTTGTCTTTGAGACTAAACCAAATCACCTATCTTCATATCTTTTCAAACAAATCTACAAAAGACATAGGAAGATATCAAGTGACCATAAACACCCCTTCCCTTCCTTTTCAATATTATATCAAACAAATGCATTTTTCTTGAAGTAACCTGACAAGGGCTCCCATTAATGGTAGAGGAATGCAGCTAAACAAATCACAACAAAACCCAATAATTACAAGAAAAGCAAAAGTCAAAAAGAAAGGCCTTTGCAGAAATGCTGCAGACTTTGTACAACCTCCTGCAGATCAGTGTATTTTACTGTGTGGGAGTTGGGGAAATCCCAGCAGCTTTCTATTGTATCACGTTATTTCTTGGCTCATTCCCAAGCAAATAAATAATCATCGCAATAAACTAGATTCATACAAGTGTAGCAGAAACAGACATGACATCCAATAGATAAGATAGCCAATGTTCAAGATGTTTCTTGCACATGGGCTAGAAGTTGGGAGCCTATTAATCTTTTGTTTGCTCAACTGTTCTTCCGCTGACAGAGACCAGGATTACAGAGAGCAGACCATGGCAGGGATGGGCTAACCCTGCTTCTCAAGGCCAGCGTAAAAGGATTTCATACCGATACGCTAATTCACCGGTGGCTTTCGTTCCCTTTGATAATCCCACCTATGTTACTGAGGGGGAACTGCAGGCGTTTTTCACAGCAGGCTGTACATGCACTTCCCCATCAGCTGCGCTGCTGCGGCAAGCACGTCTGCAAGGAGAAATTAAAAGGGAAATCTGCTGCCTGCAACTATTTGTCATCTATCTGAAAGAACTCAGTGCTGCACAGGTGAGGAGAGAGCGAAGTCTGTCTTCGTAAAGCCTCAAGCTACTCGCTACTCCTATGTCCGTGGTTTGTTCATTTTTAATGACCCATGAAAGGCCATTCTGCTAAGACTGCCAAATGATGCCTCCATCCTTCCCTGCAGGCAAATGTTGCTCTCGGGTACCCCGAGTACCCTCACTCCACCAGGCCACCGAACTGAGAGAACGGGGCTCCAGAGGAGAAGAGCTGGCGCAGTAAATCATTTCCCAAGCACATCCAGCGAGAAAGCCAGGAGTCCTTCCTCACACAGAATCCCCTGTTGCCTTCTAACCAAAAATAGCCCAAAGCTTTCGAAAATACAGATGTTATTTTATTTTTCGATTACACTGAGAACTGGGCTTGAGAGTTAGGCAGGCCGCACTCTCCTGCCCTCTGCTCTCCGAGTGAAATACCTGAAGGACACTTTGCCTCTTGGCTCATACCTGACGGTCCTGCTGGGCTCCACAGCACGAATGAAGGGATTATGATGAAATCAAAGTGGATTTTGTTTGCAACGAGGAAAATACACTCCAAATTTGAAGGAAATCCAAGCTAGAAAAGCAAATTCTCCTGTGCCTGTGGCCAACTCGGATCCTCCAGGCCCAAGCCCCAGCTGCTCTCTAGTGAAGCCAACGGTGCTGTGACCAGCCCTGGGCCCGAATCCACCCCCACACCTCCACGGGCTGCAGCAGGGTTTGGAGTTACAGCCTCAGGGCAATAAAAGCTGGAGATGGATAAAAAATCCCTGGTCCTTAGGGAGTGCTCTGCAGCCCTAACGAATGCTCCCAGAGCCCAAATTTCATGGCAGAGGTTTGAGGTGAGGTAGATACGGTGAAGGGCGAGAAAGTCCTTTCACAGCTTTCTGGACAAAATACAGAATCCCGTTCTCCTATAAAGCAGCTGCTCTTTCTATTTTTAAATGCTCTGGAGGGACTCAAATATTGCAGTGATGAGAGAAGAGGAGGCTCATGTAAGTACCTAGGCAGATGGATGCTTAGCAAAGGAAGGAAACTATCCCTGCGGGACAGAGACACAAATAAATGCTCATTCCAGCTCAATTATCGAAGCCCAAACAGGTAAAATACCTGGACAAAGGTGTTTTAGGCTTTAAGACTAAGCTGCTCTCAGGAATGCTGTTCTTCCACTTTCACCAAGGCTCGGCAGTTGTTCCAAACTCGCTCAGATGGGTGTTACAACACAAAGCCCAAGCAGTCACCAAACACTGCCCACAGAGCAATTAGCAATGACCTAGGAAACAGGCTGAAGTTTGCTGAAGTTTCTTTGGGCTTAGCTTTGTTAAAACTCTGACTAATAATTTTGACTCAATTTTCACGCTGTTTTGAATCAAGTGTGAGGCAGCTGTTCATTTTTCTCAGTGATAAATCGCCTTTTCTTGACATTTGGAAACTCGGGAGACAAAAAAAAGAAAAAGGGGAAAAAGTCCTGAGGGTGGACTCAATTTTATTTTTAATTATTTACCGCATTCAGATGCTCAGCCTCAAAGGCGTGTTGACACCACTTCAACATGCCGGCAAATAATCCAAGGATGGACTTGCCAAAGCACGAGAAGGGGGAAGGCTGTAGCCCTCCTTCCCCCAGCTGCCGATGGGCCTGAAGGTGCCATGTGGAGTATCTGTGTATGGAAAATGGCACAAGCATGCAAATCCATGCACGATCAGGCTCCAAGTCCAGAAAATAGCGATTTTGCTGTTTGTCCTTCGTTGTTCAGCTTTTACTCAGTGTTTGCCTTATGGCAGACTTCTCTCTTTCTCTTCTCTGGGGGTGGGAGGGAGAAGGCACAGCCTTTTCCTTGCTGCTCCTACAAAGGAGGTGCTGCCCCAGGAGGAGCTCCACATCCTGTCCCTGTCCCTGTCCCTCTCCCTGTCCCTCTCCCTCTCCCTCTCCCTCTCCCTCTCCCTCCCTCCCCCCCGGGGCAACAACACAATTCAGTTGGTAATAATTCAAAAACAGCGTCTTGAACAAGGACTTTCTGAAAGCATCTGACCCCTTTTTTGAGGCAGGGAAGTTAGGAAAGCAAAACCCCTGCTCTGTTTCCTGCTGTTGTGCTGTTTATTTCAGAATATTTCCATTGTTAGAGAGTAAACCCTTTGCATGCAAACACGAGGAGGTAGCATCAGGCTGGAAAGACAGCTAAATTTGGCTCAAATTCCTTAGGAGCTTGACCTCTTCCTATTGAAGTATATAGCAACACTCCCACTCGCTGTCCAGTGTGGCATTTTTAAACACTCCCCCCCCTCCCCAATTAATTCTGTGTTGCATTGAAGGAAGTGATGTAAATAATCTCCTAAGAACCGTTTTCCTGTAGGTAAAGGGGTAATATTTGAGTTTCACTCAGGAAAACAGTGGAAGAGCACAGAGAACACACACAAGCCTGTTGCTGCAGGAACTCGCACGCTTGCCTGGCTTCGTGCACCCAGAGGCTGTTGCACTGAAGTCAGGAAAATGATTAGCAGGAATAAGTACGTATAAATTTCTAGGGTCAGGCCAGCAGAGGGAAGGCCATGGGGAAAAAAACAAGATAGGTTTTATGTGAAAATCTGACAGCATTTTAAAATAAACTGCCTATCACAGGTTTCATACAGGCACAATCTTTTCACATATTTCAATTTTTTCACTAAATTTATTGTTAATTTGGGGGACTGAAACACAATTTTCTGGGTGTTTGCTTTTCTTGAAATTTGCTCTCTACTTTTATTTTTTTTCCTTTTTCCTATTTGATCAGTAAGACAGCTTCCATTTTCAGTTTTCAATCGAAAAAAAAAAGGTGGGAGGAAGCATTATTTCAAGGCACATATTTAATTGTTGGGGAAAAAAAACCAACCAAACAAACCTGCTTCCCAGTGAAAGGATTTTAATGTAAAAAAGCACAGCCAGATCAAACGCAGAGGCATTTACTAAAGTTACAAGGCCATGAGGCAGTTTTCTTAGCAGGCTTGAAAAAATCATTTCAAGCCAGTACGCATCCAGATTCACTGATGGACTACGAATTATACCCTCAGCTAGCCTGGACGTGTAAACACCCGATTTCTGTTCCTTCTTGTTTGTTGTGACATCTTTGATGCTTCCAGTGGAGTCAGTTGTAGCAATTCATCCAACCAACAAAACTTCAATATTCTAACTTCTGTGATGTGATTTTTTTTAACGTGAATCTGTCACAGCTAGAGGAAAGAGATTCTCATCTGGGCAAAGTCCCTGGAAGCTACTTCCATAGCAAATTACATTTTTATTGTTATTTCCTGATTGAGTAATACAGCTGGAGCAAAAAAACATGCACGAGTGAAGCATATCGAGTTAAGTCAAAACACAACAATCCTCACAGATTTCTCTTGGCTGCAAATCCCCGTACATCGATCAGATTCTCCTGGGAACGGCCAGCAGTGCTTGTCTGGGAGGTGGGAGGGTGGGGTCAGCGTTAATCTGTGATTTTCATCTTCCCCTTTCACAGATCCAGAACCAGCTGTATCTTTGTGGAGCTCCCAGCATGGCTGAGTACGAGTTCGTCGGTGATGAACACTTCTGGGGGCTCTGGCAATATATGTTTCAGTGCAAATATTGTTATTAATAATCCTTAACTCTCCTTCTCCGTTAAAGTGGAATAGATTGGGTGCCTGATCCTGATTTCACGGCTGCAAAATGTCTAACAGGGCTGAAATCCATGACTAAATGCTTCTTGGTTTCACCCACTGACTTTAATGAAGTTCTTGCCAATTAATAGTGAGGGTAAATGAAAGAATCAGTGCCTCAGCAACATCAAAGGAGTTAAAAGTGTCTTCAAGAAATGAACAAGTAGCGCTTTGTGCAACGTCCTTCTGGAGCTTGAATTTTCATGGCGCTTGTTAGTTCAGCCAGCACGAGGATGACTTGCCGGCCTGTTGTCCCTGTGGGAACACAAACACCAGTGTAGCACGGGAGTGCTGACTGCGGCATGTGGCCGCTTCTCATCACGCCTTTGGATAAAGCGGCAGAAAATAAACTGGCACAGGAGGGGAATGAGCGGATAGCTGGGAGGGGATTTTTTTCCCATCTCTGGCTTCATTGATACAACAAAATGGAAATGGGCTGTTTGTTTTCCCTAATGCTTATAATAATAACTGCAGTGATAGATGTGTCATTGCCAGCATTGCTTTCCTTCCCCAACATAAACTATTGTACTTTTAAAAAATGCCTCTTAATGGGTTTTATTTATTTGCGGGGTTGTAATTTCATGCTGTTCTCCACAGCCCTGCGAGCTGGGCCTGCTCTGGGAAGATCAGTAGTGGTATCTGCTCATCTTTAAAAGTGAAGGGGAAAGCAGGGAGGCTGTGGGGTGTGTGGTAAAGGAGGGAAGAAGGGGATGTCAGAAAAAAGATAAAGGAGGAGGATGCCTCTTGCCACATATAAACCCCTTGGTTTATACCCCAAACATACCAAACTGAAGTCCGAACTCAAATACGACTAGGAAGAAAGCAGCAATATTTGTCCCACCCAGCCCAGAGGAACATGCAGCTTTTGCGTGGGAGGGGAGCAGGGGAGAGGAGCAGAGCTCTGTGTCACAGCAGACCTTACACTGGGAAGGGCAGTTTCTGCCCTGGAACCGCCACGCTCTGAGGCCATGTATTCCAAGTGTCGGCCTGGAGAGGGCTGAGAAGGATGCAGAAACACAGGACTGAGGTGGAAATTTTGGAGCGCAACTCCTTCGCCTCTAACTACATCTACTTTAACCACTAGGGCTACCACATCAAAGTGGCGTCGAGTGGCGGACAGAGCCCCTGAAGTCATCATAGAATCATAGAATGGTTTGGGTTGGAAGAAACCTGAAAGATCATCTGGTTCCAACCCCCTGCCATGGGCAGGGACACCTCCCACCAGTCCAGGTTGCTCAAAGCCCCGTCCAACCTGGCCTTTAACACCTCCAGGGATGGGGCAGCCACAGCTTCTCTGGGCAACCTGGGCCAGTGTCTCACCACCCTCCGAGTGAAGAAGTCCCAGCGTTCTCATGCAGAACACCCTACCCCTCTGCTCTCTCCCCTGCGTAGTCAGCTCAATACCGCGCAGAGCTTTTCCTCCAAAAAAAAAAACCCAAACAACAACAAAAAACTATATAAAACCCCAAAATAATTGTGCACGTGCTTTTGTTTTTTAAAGCAAGCCTTCATTTCTCCCATCTGCTCCAGCAGTGGCCCTGCTCAGCGCATCCTCCCCCCCCTCCTCCGTGGGGTCAGCCCCAAAGCAACACCCGCGGCGGGTGGGCGCCGGAACACCCACCCTCCCCCGCCGCGTCCCACGCCCCGAGCCCCCCGCGGACGGCGTGGGGCTGGCCGCCGGCCGGGGCTGCACCCGCCCTCCCGGAGGCGGCTTTAAGAGCGGGGGCGGGCTACGCGGGGCCGCGGCTTCTCCTCGCCGCCCGCCGAGCCTTGGTGAAGTCGCCGGTGGCGGCGGCGTGGGCTGCGTGGGGCGCGCACGTGTGGCGGGGCGGCGGGTGGGCGCGCCGAGCGGCGGGCCGGGCTGAGGGAAGGGACCCTGCCCCGGCCCCCCGGTGGGTGTACATGGCCCTGCGCGGGCGGCGATGGCTGCGTGATGATGGCCCAGCGCGGGCAACCCGCACCGCACGCCATGGCTGCCAAAGAGGAGCTCTACAGCAAAGTCATCCCCCGGCGGAACCGGCAGCACCGCGCGGGGACCATCAAACATGGCTCGTCGCTGGAGATCCTGCTGTCAATGGGCTTCCCCAAAGCCCGGGCGTAAGTCGCCTGCACGGCCCCTTTTTCCCCGCGGCTCTTCCTCCTCCCCCCCC
>VFFE01007210.1:436051-451764 GCA_008921705.1 Burhinus oedicnemus
CCCAAAGCTTCATCATACAAGATAGGGAAGGTTAAACACAGAGAGCAAGCCAGAGAAAGAGGTAAAATATCCCCAGCTGCACAGAGTTCTTATTGTAAATATAACCAGGCAGATGGGTAAAACTGTTTTGATACTAAATTCAAGACACTGCAATATAACCCTGGTTGACACCTCCGCTCTCTGCTGGGAGGGGACCACTTTCCTGATCTGAAGTAGCAATTAGTGCCTCTATTCCAGCCTGCTGGAAATACTACAAATAATTCATCATTAAAATCCAGATAAGAAGCAAACCAGAAATAAAACCAAGCACCAAGTACTGCCACCAAGGGCACACTATGGAACGGCGCACAGGTTCAGAAGCATGAGAGATAGGACCGCATGGCAAAAGGACATTCCCTAAAGGTCACAGCTTCCCCAAAGCTGCTTTTCAACTTGCGGCATATTACCCTGCGAGTGTGAATGAAAGACATCAGAGTTACCAAGGAGGTAAAAACACCTTGTCTCCCCAAAGATGTTATTGAGAGGTAGCTGTAGAGTAAAGCCCTTCTGAGTCTTCTCCCAAAACTTTCCCACCCCTCTTTTCTACCCCAAAGCCACAGTTACAAGAGGAGACAGAGAATTCAGCAAAACGGGGGATTTCAGATCTGTGCCTGTAGATCCTGCGTACAAATACAAGCCAGGCGAATACTTAAAAGTGGTGACCATCTGTTTGGATGGCTTATGCAAAACAAGCTCTGAGTTGTCAGACTAGTCTGTCAGGCGTGTCACAAAATGCCATCGCTGTTGGCATGAGTGGCCTCCCGGCTTCTTGTCAGAGCTGGGGGGATTGATTGGGGCAGGGGATGGAGAGGACTGTTGAAGCCAGGGTCAGAGACCCAGGAGCTACCTGGAGATCACGAGAGTGCTGTTTTCAGATGTGGTATTGAGAGAGTTCCGAGATCTTGGGGCATACTCACATTGCCTAACTTTCAGCTTCGAATTCAGCTCAAAACCAGAAATCCTTAATTATTTGATAATACTCCTCCATGCTTACAGTTTATAACAGCAATAAGAGCTCAGATGGCCAGGGTGATCCTGGCCTTGCACTCCTGACAGGAGCTGAGGATTCTTGTGTTCATTTTATTTTCCTGGTTCCGTCTTACTTTGGGCAAGCCACTGCCACGCTATGTATGCTAAAATAATCAAAGGTGAAAGACTAAATATGATTTCCAAGTATTACTGGATGGTTAGCATAGACTAGCTCAGTTAAGGGCAGAAAATGGTATGAGCAAGGCTGAAACCAAGAGAGGATGTCATAGGCATTTATGCTTCAGGTATCAAGTGCAAAACTGCCATAGATACTTTGTTCAAATCAAGGCGTTATTAAATAAGCCTTTATTTGTCCATCCTGCATGTGGTTTATGTGGGACTGGGGATAAAGGGTCCATCAAAGAAGAACATACCCTTCCTTTCTGAACTAAGATAGAGAGCAGGTATTGAAATTAACGGAGCTCCACTGATCTCAGTGTCTCAGTGTCCCACCACACAGACTGAGACCCTGGAGGTTCTCCCCACTCCCCCTCTGAAGTCCTTGTAGAAGAGCAGCTCTGTCATGTGCTCCTGGACAGACGTCTGTCTGCATCTTTTCCTCCTTCCCAGCAACAGCTTCAATTCAGCTGGGCTACTCTAAATTACATGGTGATGCCGTGATGTACAAACCACCTTTGGATGCATTTACCTGTGGATGGCAATTGCTCAAACCACTGTAGTATGTAATCGCCTTGGACTATGACCATGAAGAGCTGTTCTATTTTGGGGGGGGAGGGTTTGTCAGCACACAATCATTATTTTTTTATTTTGCAATTAGCCCATTATATTACGTACTGTCTGGTCACACAGAAGGAGGATGTCCCTATCCCAAGTAGTTTCTGATTTAAACAAGGAAGGAAGGCAAAGGGGATGGTATGATTGCCATTTTGCAATTTGGGCACCGAGACAAACATTTTAGCCGGGATCACACAAAAGCCTAACCAGATCCCCACTGTCTCAAGACCCTAAAGACAAGAACAGACTTCCTCTAGAAAGAGATTATGCACAAGTATTATCTCCCAGTTGCCCCGAAATAGTGTACCTCATCTTGTTACAGATCTGCTGTCAGTGATTGCACCCACAGATCTAACCTGTCTGCCAGCACCTCTCATTCTTGTGTGATAATCCCTATATAGGTGTCGATAGTCTTCCTGAGAGTAAATAGAGGGGGAAGCACAGTGTAGTTTACAGACCATCGAAACTACAATGATCACTTAAAACTATTATGCATGTATAAGCAATTTAAACAAATCTATGTATACCTTGTATCTCTGTAAAATGCTAAACATAGGAAAATTTAGTGATGGACTGCTGGTTTTTTCAGGATGGAAGAAGGCCTTTGCCCAAACTAAAGTTATTGGAACTAATACAGGGATAAGCAGTTGAAATCCTCTAGCCTGTGTGGTGCACAAATCAGTGTGGCTCCAGCATCTGCGAGTTCAGTGATTCAGTTTTAAAGTTTCATGCCAGAATTTAAACTCCTCCAAAACATCCTCAAAAACAGAAAGTTAAAATTCTACTTTGAGAAAAAAAAATCCTGCTTTCTTTGTTTTAATTCTGTGTATATGTGCATGAATATATAAAACCAGAAAATTTAAACCTTGAGTTTCTGTATACAACTCTGAATTCAAGCCACCGCCCCAAGGTACTGTTTCAGAAGAGATCCAGACCTAGAAAAATGAAGATAATTCTCTGGCCTCTGTCATTACTCAAACTGGGTAAATCACTGTCCATAAACAGAACACTTAAATTAGAGGCATCGTGCTTTTTTGGATGCCATGCTGTGTGTGATAAGCGTAAGAGATGAGCGCTGTTCTTGACACAGGTGGCAAAGCTTTCCAAAACTAAACTGATGTTCCTTCCCATCAATCTCAGCCTGAAAAAGGGGGACCATCTTCTACAGACAGGTCCATACTGTTGGGTCAGTGTGGAATGCTGTGCTCCTGGGTGGATCTGCTGACGCTAGACCTAATTGCAAACACTTCCCCCTCATAAAAATGGGATAGACAGGAATATTGTGTGGTTTACCATGAATCAACTTCACTGCTTCCCCTATGCTACACATTTCCTCCTTCCTCCCTCCCTCCCTCCCACAAAAGACCACCTGGGTTTAACTCTGTGTTCATGGGCATGAAGTGGAGTTAATTCACAAAGCTGTACCGCATTTCCTCTGGTCCTGAATAGAACCAAGCCAGTCTGATTTTGATTTGCTTTCTCAGTAACTATGAGAATTTAGGAGTATTAAAAGTTTCATTATTCTTGAAGAAAAGAAGCTCAGATCCAGTTTACAAACAGTAAAATCTTCTCTTGTGTTTTGAAAATGTTTTCTAGGCTGCTAAAACATGTTTTGCTTAGTAACAGACGTAGCAACATAGCAGTATTTCAGCATAGAAAGGCTGCGAAGTCTCTCATTCCTCTAGGGTTTGAGCTGGATTTGGGAAAATACTGCATGGAAAAAAAGTGCTGCAGATAATCTTTCGATTTTGAAGTGGTTTCTGTTCCTTCATGGCCTTGCCTTCAGGGTATTAGTTTTCTGCAAATACTTCTGGCTGAAGTTCATCCTCCTACAAAAGACCAGCCCAAAGCGTAGGCATCCCGTAAGTCCCATTTTAAGCCCAAGCTTTAGAAGGGTTTTCATGATTCGCGGTGACTTGTGTTGGCCCAGGGTGGGGAGGGAAACTCCAGCCCAAGTGAAGAAGCTGCTGGACAGTAATGTTTCTAGAAGCAACAGTTCAGAACGCTACATTGAAAGTGGATTTCCCAGTTTGTTAACAGCACTGGAGGAAATCTTCAGCTACTGAATAGCAAATCCAGGTGATGTAGCCACAAGGGCTGAGCAGAAGCTTACCCTAATGATCTGCTTGTGCCCATCATTGAAGACAGTGGGTTTCGGGCTTGGATAGAGCTGCTGGACCATGCAGTGGAGAAACCATCTAACCAAAATACTTCCATTTCCAGTACTGCATATCAGCCATCAGACTGATGGACATTTTAAAGGAGGAGCTTCGTAGGAAGCATTTGTGACCTGTTTGCACTCTACAAATAGTGCAAGAGGAAGAACTTGCTGGAGGTGCACCCTTTGGCAGATCACTTGGACAAGACCCGCTTCCCCTACCGTGACCCTCCCTTTCTGTGTGCCTGGCAAAGCTTTTGGGAGAAGTGGTGGGACAGGCAGCTCTTTGCCCATGGCAGGGTTTAACGGATGAGACTCTGCATTGTCACTTGAGCAACAGTTTGAGCAATTAACTGGTCTGGTTCGCGTATTGCAATTCCTAGGTTCAGCACTGAGGCCTCTGGACAATTTTGTACATCTGTGCTGGAAGGGCTCCAACAGGTCTGCACCGTGCAGTGGAACATGGATACTGCAATTGAGTTAGCAGCTGCCGGGAAGGTGCACTGGAGAAGGGCTTGAGCAAACATACATTTGGGACTGAGTCCCGTGGCTGCTCTGCATATGGATTTTTATTATTTTTTTTTTACATTGGCTTTATTGCAGATTTCTGCTATGGGACTGAGAGATGATTACTGCAGTATTCAGGCTGTTACGTGCCAGCGGCTCCATTGTGTTTGGGGGGGGGGGAGATCTCTGTCAGACAGTTCCTTACTTTAAAGATCTAAAGTGATAAAACATAGAGGGCTTTTTATTTCCACTGTATCATCTGGAAACTGAGGCACAGAGAAGCTTAGATACATACATCAAATCTGTAGTTAGGCTGGCACTTGCACGTAAATCTGTAGAGTTTCAGTTTATTAGCTTAATCACAAGACTGAGCTATCTGGTCTAAGGAGAACATCTGTTTCCATGACATTGTATAAAATTTTCAAATGAAGAAAGACCTTCTCTTATCAGAGGCTGAAGAAGTCATTCCTGTGATAAGATCACACTCTAAAGTAATCATGGCAGCAGTAGCACTCCATATTACCTCAGTGATCCCGGATACTGTATATAAATGCCATTAATCATATCTGATATTTGGGAGAAGTAGAACAATCAGATATTCAGGTCTGATATCGACAAAGGAAATGCTTTTGCCTCAAACATCGAGGAAATTATTTAAGGACCAAGCATCCTTATACAAAGACTGCTGACAGTAGAGCCAGGCTCAGCGAGTCACCGCAATGCTTGCTGCGTAAGTGCTAGCTGCCCAGAAAGCAAGCTTGCACGTGTTTAGGGGAGAAAAAACCCCCGACACCTGTACAGTGCCTTCAGTGGGATCTCATATTTAAATGTCTTAAGTATCATCACCAATAGCAGTGAGTTCCTGGTTCAGCAGCAAGTCAGCCAGAAGACAGCAGTCCCTGGGTTTCTGAGATGGGTTTTTCAGGGCTATCTAACTTTGGCAAACACTGCAAGTGATGTCAGAAAGTTTCCTGGTCCCCAAGTACTTTGCTCGTTTTGGTATTAAAATGACATGGTGACAGGAAAATGTTTGCTTGTGCTTCTGTCTCTTCGATGACTTTTTTTTTTGTCTTGGAGCAAAGGTCCTGAACTTGATCCTACCTTCTACACAAGGAAGGAGAGGAGCTTCAGAAAGCGCAACCCAGACCCCACGTGGCACTGGCAGAGCCCAAAAAATTACTTTGTGCCTTCTGTGTCAAAAACCCATAGAGTTAATAACTTGATCCTTAGTATGCAATTCCCTTTCAAGCTACATATCAGTTTCGAGTGATACAGATAGCAGTGTTATCTTTTCCTTTTCTGTCCCTTCACAGACTTCACTTCACAGACCTGATGCTATTGTCGGGAGCCAGTATAAATTTACTGACAAGATTCTCAAGACAAAGGCTTGCTAGAGAAACTCACGATTTCAGATATCCAGCACGGACTATTTGAATGCAGCCTTGTGTGCAGAAAATGCTGGTTATTCTTCCCCCTTGGGGGCTTGGTGACAGTGGCAGCGAGTTGGCCCGTTTCTGCAGAATTCTGCAGCACTTCCTTATAAAGCGCTCTGGGAGTTTACCCCTAGATTACCGCTACCACTTTGCTACGTGAGAGCCCATGCTCCACGGGTGCTGACAGCCCTCGGGACCTCCTGAATAAATACACTGAGAGAAGTCAAGGGGGAATCCCGGTCTTTGAAAGATCACGAGCCAAAGTTTCAAAAAAAAAAAAAAAATTTTGGTGCTTTTAAATGTCAAGCGCTAACCCTGCTGGCTCCTGATGAGACTTGCGTTTTTAAGTCACCTTTGAAAGTGAATCTTAGACTCCCCAGCCTTGCTCGTGCTTGAAAACGTTGCCCTAGGTTTTAAGCAGCGCTCATAGTGGATTCACAGCGTGTGCTCTGCAACTGCAAAAAGAATAGAGACATCCGTGTGTGTGTCTGTACTGCACCAGTCTAATTATCCTCAACAAGCAGAGTCATCAAAAGAGCTGTAGTTCAGCAGCTGACAGCGTTTTGGATTCCATCACCAAGACTCGCTGCAGGCTTTGTGCAGTACAATGGGGTGCGCCGCGGCGCCTGTGTCTTTACTCACCCCCTATATAAACAGACCTGAAAAGAATAGGCCTCGGCTTTGCTTGGCATTTTTCTTTCCCCGCCATATCCTACGCTGCCCGCTCGTGCACAAAGACTGAATCTAGAGAGCCGCGTAAAGCGGAGAGGAAAAAAACAACAGCAAGAAATAATGGGATGGGTTGAGGGAATTGCTAAAGTCACCGCAACAAAGCAGCTGACAGCCTACATAAACAGAGTTTTAGACATCCTGTAAACTCGTGTCTATGTTCATAAGACACAGGTGCTGCCCTTTCAAGTCCACTCTCCCAGTATTTCTCCTGAAGCTCTGACGAGTCCCAGCAGCAAAAACCGCTCTTTAAGGTACTCCTGAAATACCCACAGCTCGCAGTACGCAGCTAAGAAATGTTGATCTCGCACACCTCGGGAGCAGGAGCCATCGCTCTTCTGTTCCCCAGGAAGCCTCAGCCTTCCTTTTTTTTTTTTTTAAAGGATTCCCAGAAGAATAAAGATAGGCAGGGAGAGCAGAGTTGCATGTGCAGATATGACAATATCCTGACAGGTATTGTCAGGATCTGAGTGGTTTCTGTCACCCACCAAGCTGCAGCGTAAAATTTAAACAGAAAGCAAGCAATTATAAACTGGAACCCGGCAGGAGATGTGTTTGATGTCTTTGCTTTCCCCAGACACCCGATTCAGGTCCTTGGGACTGACATCTCCTGTCACCGCCAGCATGAATACCTTGGTGGCCAGGCCCTGTCAGCAGGAGATGAGCGTGAAAACGCTAGTGAAAGGTTATGCACGTGGCTGGGCAAACAGCAGCCCTGGGTAGACGTTGGGGTATCTCTTCTGTGCTAGAAATCTAGAGGCATACCCAAAGGTAGGTAACTCTGATACACACCCTGCCTTCCACAGCCTGGCAGCGCAAGAGGTTTTAACTGTATTTCACTCACACCCATCATCCCCCTGCTATTATCAGGCGCAAGGCAAGTGCCACTTTTTTCCCTTTCTTGTAGTATTAGCTAGGCTCTGCAGTTCACGATAGTGCAGAATTAATCATTCGCGGTTGGTGACTGTGAAATAATTGCCAGTGTAGAGGCGGGTGTGTTTCAGAGAGATTTCTCATCTCCTGATTTGTAAAAATGACTATTTTCTTTTCTCCTCTACCTGATGAAATATAGCAAGTTCTTACACGACACAAATCTCATTCATGGCCTGATTCAGCAAAGCCCTTGAGCACGTGCTTCTCTTGAATGGCCGAGATCAAGATGGTCGATACATTTCTACCTGGCATGCGTCAGATGGCATTGGAAATACCTGAAATAGATAAGGTGGTACTGTTTTTCTTCTAAGCTGTTCCTCATTTGATTGCCAGCGATTGAATTGGTTTCGTGACGCAAATTTCAAGCCCTGAGTTTGCGCTGACACAAAGCACTAGTACTGTTTTTCCCTTGTATGGCACCAGTGAGTAGAAGCCTAATTTTTCTGCACCACAAGCCTGTTGTGCTGGGGGCTGCGCAAACAGAAAAGGAAAACATCATCCCTGCTCCAACAGCCGGCAATCTAAATAGGGGCCAGAAAGAGCAAGTGTCTCCAGAGAGGAGGACAGGGAGAGGAGGCCACATGAGGAAGCAGACACTATCCTCTCCTGCTGACAGGCAGCGATCCCAGCATTGCCTCCAAAATCCTGTACTCCCAGTCGTTACCCGTAGTTACGGCGAGTTAGATTGATGGGTGAAATTCACAGCTGCATGAGAATGGCACTGTTAGGAACAGCGACTTTGAAATAAGTACCATTCCCATTTTACAGACAGAAAAATTTAAAATGAGACAATATATCAAGTCGCTTGATGCCAGAGAGGGCACCTTAATTAACATTTGCCATCCACTCGAGACAAAGGGCGCTCCAGAATTGCAGGCTGTAAATGGTGTCAATGATGTCCTGCTCCCTTGTTCTACTATTATATTGAATTTATTCTTCACAATCAATATTTCTTTCTGAGAGTAGCTGCCAAGTCCTAGCAAGTGTCAAATCACAATATATTACCCATGGATAAGTTGTAGTCAGTTCTCCCAGCCACTGTTCAAAGAAATCCCAAACTAAACAAGAATTAGATCTGCTTCATATTCACACTAGTCCATGGGCAACGGAAACCAGCCTTAGAATAAATGTAACTTACAGCTGCACCTTACAAGACACATTTATATTCTCTCTACAGCCTCTTTGCCCCCCTCCCAATGCGTAGCTGTATCATAAATGCATTCATGTTGTAAATGGCAAAGCCTCCGATAGTGTAAATCAGCCCAGCACTATTTACTCTGTTGGAGCGATGCTAATACACACCAGCTGAGGACCTTACCCAGAAATAACCCGACCTTCACTGCTACGAAAGCTTCCTTTAGAGAAACAGGCTTTTTACACCATTCAGGTGCCCGTGTGTAAATAAGAATCAGTACCAAAAGCCTCTGGGAGAAAAAAATATAAACCTCAGGTGTTTCTTGCCTAGTCACGGCGCATTTATATGTTGGGGCCGCAGAGTCTTTTATAAACCAGTGGCTCCAGCTCTGCGCTGCAGCCCAGCCACTCGCTGGGGGAGCACCGGGGCTCACAGCGCTTTCCAGAGCTGGTGCACGTAACCGCATTTTCCCAGGGCAGCGCGGGTGCAGCTGGCTCCCCAGGCACCCTCATTATTTGGGTCTGAAACGCGTCAGCCAAGCGCAGCAGACTGGGGAGAGGATGAGTCAGGATGGGTCCACAGAGACCCGAATCGTGCGCGCTCCCCGCTGCGGGCAGACAGCTTGTGCTGGGATGGTGCAGGATAGCTGAGCCTGTTTCCTTCCGATGGTGCAGTGATTACAGGTTCGCAGCTCCACGAGCATCCATCGTCTATGCTGTTTAACCCTCTCTCTTCTCAGACAAAGCCCTGATGTGTGCCAGAGGCCTCCGGGGGGGGGGGGGCGGGGGGGAGTTGCACAACTGGGGCTTCTTACACCAACCTGAAACCAGCTGTATGAGGGTATTTTAAGTCTCACTTATCCACTCCCCTGTGGTATTTCCTCTTTTCTCCCTAAGGTGAAATTTTCTACTTGCAAATGGGAAGGTCAGCCTTTGTAAGAATTCTCCATTTCATCATCCAGCTTCCCAAAGCGGCTCATCAAGATGCCGTCTCTGAGAGAGGAATTAACACCCTCTGACTTTGGGGGTCAATGTATCTTTCCAGCTTCCACCAGTTCCTTCCCCAAAGCTGCTGATCCTCATCGGGATCAAAGGACTTGGGAATTCTAAGGGGGAGGACAGCCTGTTAGAAGTGCATGGTATGACTGGGGCTCTGTTTGATTCCCGTATGCCTACCAACAGCCATCATCCACACAACCCTGAACTCCTCTGAAAGTGCATCGCACGGAGAGAAACTTCTGCTGGGGCATCGCCCCTGTGGTTTCAGCCTAGGCTGTGTCTTAGCGACTCAAGCACCCAAGAAACATGTCTCGCCAGGCTTCTCGTGTGAGTCAGCCTAACCAAGGGCGCTGGGCAGCCTGCTGCGATCCTTTTCATGTTCTCCTAGGAAACTCCTGTCACCGGCTGCTGATTTCTTTGCTTGCGCTTGGTGTTTAGACAGGCCCATCTGCTGCAAAGTGAACTTTAAAAGGGTAGAGCCAAGGCCGCCCAGCTAAAATGTGACAACAGGCAGGAAAAAATGAATAGGTCTTTTAGGATGATGCAGAAAGGGGCTCCGAGAGCCTGAGGCCAGATCAGCAGAACTACATCTGGAAGTAGGTACTGGGCTCCTTCGGGCTTAGAGATCTCTTAGCATAGGAAACAGGATTGCCATGTCTTAATGGTCCTTCCTCCCTCCATTCGCCCTCCACCTCCGCTCCACCAGTCTGCATGACAAAGGGCGATAAAATTCTCCTGCTGTTGTTGCTGCCACTGCTTCTTTTCAACCGTAGGACTAGGAGCTTGCTGAGGTGTCATAGGATTTCCCTGGATGACAGCTTAAGAATGTTACATACTTGCTGTCAACAGCTTGTCCTAGGGGAGAAGGGTGGCAGAGACGTCATTTCAGTCCTTCCTGATGGCCAGCGGGGTTATGCAGATAAGGGATGGGATGGGATGGGATGGGATGGGATGCCAGAGCATGCAACTCAAGCCGATCACTTAACACCCTGTCTTACTTCTGTGGGAGTGGGGGGCAACGGAGAGGACACAGTCACCAGGGTCTGTTTATCATCCTTTTCTGACATCTAAAGGTCAGTGGTAAACCTTGTCCGATCTAACAGGAAGCTCAAGCGAGCAACGCAGCGAGAGCCGCTGTGGAGCAGCTCACCCAGCAGGCTGGCTGCTGCCTTAGGAGAAGAAACATCTGCCTTGGTTCCTTGCACCACAGTCAGCTTCAAGGGCAAGGTGCTGCTTTCTTTTGGCTTCCATTGGTGGAGCAGTATAGTAACTCCCTGTCTCATAGGTGCTTCTGAGCATAAATACATTAAAGATTGGGAATATAAAGGTGCGAGCTATGATAGTGATGGGGCACAGGGGTTGTATATGGACCACAAAAAGGGTAGTCGTGCCCCCTGGATCACCAAAAGCCAAAAAAACCCCAAAAAACATTACTTAGCAGGACACGGGAGAAAGTTGTATTGCTGGGTTTGGGGTTTTTTCCCTTGCAAATGAGAGCTGATTCACCAAAATAAATTAACAATGAAACCCGAGTGCTTTGCTGTGTCTGGAAACCAAGCCCTTTTCAGAGGTCCAAAATGGGTTACCTGAAGTCAGCAACCACTTTGGAAAATCTTGGCTAACTGATGCTCAGTGTCTCTGCAAATTAAACACCTCCCAACAAGCATGAAAGCATTATAAGGTATTTGCCTGAGGACACAAAGAGAGTCTCTTGCAGTCCTGGATTTAGATCTCAGTAATTTGGATTTGCCATCAGGCCATAAATAACACCAAAATGTAGTCTTATGTGGCAATTAGATACTGTTCCAGGCATCTAGCTCAACTTTCCACCTACTAAATATTATTTCAGTTTTGCTGCAGCATATCCCCAAGTCTTACAGGACCTTTGATGTGACTTTCATTTCAGTAATAGACATGAAATTTTGTGGTTTCTTAGGTATGGTGTAAGGGTAAGGAAGGAGTCCTTTTTCCATGCTGCTTTAACTTTCCCTTACTTGCAACACATTAGTTTTGAGTGTCAGGAACATGCAGTCAGTTTATTTGTGGCGTATCTTTCTAATCACAAAAGTATTTGAAGCAGTTGAACAATTTAGATGAGATTATGCAAATAGGATTGAATGTTGTGACTAGATAATTGTCCCTTTGCTTCAAGGTATGCGTCAAAGCAGAAACAAGTTTTCAGTTGGAATGAAAATTCCTGAAAACTATGGCTTTTTTGTTATTGTTGTCAGTGGTTGGCGTGAAAACAATTGGCGAATCCTAGAAGCATCCCGTCTACACCCTGCAAGGTCTGGGCAGAGTTGGTTCCACTGCTGAAGAGTAGTTCAAGGCATGCCTGGTGCACAAACATCCCTGCGGCTTTCAAGGTTTAAGGCAAAGCTGAGCTTTGCAGCAGCACGCTAGGCAGAGGGTATGTTGTCCTTTGAACAGCGCGCTCCGAGGAACCACACAGGTTTCCACAGGTTCAAGGATGAAACCGGGATAAATTTAAGTGCCAGTCTGGCAAAGGATTCAAACACGTTGCTCAAGTTCAAACACATGAATAATTCCATTGGTTTTAATTGAGATTACTCAGGTGCGTAAATGCACAGCTAGCTTGTGGCCTTTGAAACAATTTTGTTTTTAAATATCATGGTGCAGGGTGGAGTTTTGCTGATAGCCCTTTGCTGTTGTTGTTACCATTAGCTAACTGCCATCCCACATTAGAACTGCTCGATTTGGTTATCTGGATTAGTGTCTCTCTAATTTCATTTCCTCTTGGGTGTTAATCAAGAAGGTTTTTTTCTCTTACGTGTATATGTGCATCCTGTTTGCTCTGAATTGTGCAGTGCCATTATTTGGCTCTAATTATTGCTCTACTCACTGCCCACGATGTTGCCCATGTCCCTGATCTGCTACTTCTAAAGGAACAAGGTTCCAAGTACAGACATTGCCCGTAAGAAGTGTGAATGTTCAGCCGCCCGCTGCAATGTAAGGAAGGCAGAGAAATTTCCGGCAGCTTGCTTTGCCATCAGCAGGTTGATAGGTGTTATCGCCATCCCCGTTTCACAGATACGGAAACTTCAAGTACAGAAGGATTAAGCTTCTGTTTTCAAAACTGGCTTTCAATTTTTCAGTTTTAAACATGTAAAAACGGGCATGTGTGAGCACTCACGCATCCAATCCCAGATGCATCACGCTCACCAGCCTTGAAAATCCTTGCACAACTGAAATGGAAGCATTCAAAATCAGCACCTGCTTTTGACAAACTGAGTATGTAATTTGTCCAAAGCCAAGCTACCAGTCCAATTTGCATATGCAACCTAGTATGACATGTCTAACATAATCTATGAGTACAATAGCTATTTTCAAAAGTCATTTGGTACTAGATTTTCAAAAGCATTTAGGCATCTAGACACGCAACAATCCCATCTTGTTTCCAGCTATCTTTTTTAAAAGAAATGGCAGGTATGGTCCTGCCCTGGTCCCTATGTGAAACCCAGGACCGAGCTGGCATGGGTTCAGCCATCACCTCCTGTTCGTTCTCAGCAATTCTCTCAGCACCGTCTTGGCTGCCGCCACGTACTGTTCTGCACTTTCCTGCCTGCCAGAGTTTGCTGTACATCTGAAATGGCTCCACTCATACCTGTGGTGTTATATCACGCTAATGCGGCACATAAGTCGGAAGAAAAAGAGGCTTATAGTCTACCTTATTCAGGTTAACCTTTCTTTTTCAATACTAGTGCCTAAGATCTTCTAACCACGCGGAGGAGGCAAGGGGATCTAACATCTAACAGAAGAGCTTTCTTTAAAGATGTAGATTGCATTATAGGAAATGAGACGCAATAATCAAAGGAAGTTCTTCATTCTCATTATCAGTTCTCACCGTCTGGTTTCTCACAATAGAGTACTTCTGTATATCCAGCACAGCCCCTCTCAATTCTCTTCATTAGAGACTGGAGCCTGCCTGCCTCTCATCATCGCAACCTCTGCACAGCCACAATCACCTTCCCCAAGCCAGCATGGATTTTGCCTTTACTTTTAAACAACTCATTCTCAAACCTAGCAAAAGACGCAGCTCCTTTCCCTCAAAAATCAATCGCTATCAAAGCTTTCTTTTGTCTGGCCTCATTCAGAGCATGCTGGCTTGAAGAGGAATTCAGCAGCCTTTGAATCGGGTTGTAAGCATTGATTTTCCTCCCCCACTTGTGTGCTAGTGATATCCAAGGCATCTCTAAACCAGCTTCAGCCTGGCAATGTGATTAGCCTGGCCAGCGAGATTGGCATGGCTTTCCGCTGGTCAGAAGACCAGGCTGAGAAGAGAACGTGTAAATGTTTGCAGTAATTGGTGACAATGACTCTTCTGTGCTGATGGCTGAATGGCATCCATTAAGACGTGCAGAGAAGGACATTTAGGTTCCCATTCAAGAGAGCCCGAAACGCCTGTTGACATCCCATGGATCTCAGTGAACGGGATGGACTGAGGTAGAGAAATATTTTGCCCTCTCCCTCCCTGGGCAAGCTAAGCGCAGCGGGCAGCCTGTCAGAATGGCAGTCGTTTCCCCGCTTTGCATGTGTTCAAAATGGCTGCATTAAGGCAAGGGCAGTAGGAAACCCAACCCTCCGGGTTTCAGAGCGTGGTGTGCTTTACTGATACTGGTTGAAGTTTTCAGAAAGCACTGTCGTAACTGGCAGGTTTGACTTTTAGGAGGTTTCTGAGTCACCGTGAGCATCCAGCTCTGTGCCATGTTTGCCCCCCCGCCCCGGGGCTTTCAGTGCCAGCTGACGTGTTTGCAGAGGTTTGTGTCAGCGAGCAACTTTTGGGGAAACAAGAAGCGCAGATGTGGAGATGGCTGCAGCCATCGTGACCTGCCGTCCAGCTGCAAAGCGTATCCCTCACCGCCTTCCCTCCCCGCAGAGGTCGCGCAGCATTAAACACTTGGCAAACCTTTCCTCCCTGTCATGCTAAGGCTTTCCAGGCGCGCTCCAGCGACAGCTTTTGCTGGGGCTATTGTGCCTCTTTTTTCCCTTCTGGGGGTCTCCGCTTTTGCAGAATCTCCTGTGCCCGCGAGGTGATAGCTGACAGCAAAGCAGCATTGAAGGCGTCCCAGAAACACAGTCCCTGGCTTCCTCTCCATCCCTTCCCTCTCCCGGGAGCGTGTCAGACAGAGCGCAGCACGCCACTGTCCTTGCTCTGGGCAGGAAACAAAGGTCAGAAATCTGGAGCTGTAAATCTGCCGCCAGTGGCCATCTCTGGTTTTAGCTCTGGTTACAGAAATATGCTCTGGTGACAGGTGATTTTGCTGGCCCACCTTAGGTGAAAAGAAATGTTGAAATACAGGATTTTTGTGTCTTCCTCTCCCCCCCCTCTTTATGACGCATTCAAAGGAGAGAAACAATAATTCTCCCCCCTGAACTCTGCTAGTTTTAAAACTGCTATGACTTTTTATAAGTCATATTCTTCTGGTTTCTTGCCAAGGCCAGTGCAGCCCCTGGAGCACTTCTGACTTTTACCCATTTCCATAATCTTTACAAGCCATAACAGGAGCACAGAGTATCTAGAAGATAGTGGAGGCCCCTTCCTCCACCCAAACACTGGTACTCGGCTTTGCGCCCTGCTCTGCCTCCCCTGCCATCCTGGGGAGCTTGTCTTCACACAACATGGGGGCAGTTTGTCTCCTGTGTATTTCTGAATCTGGGAAGGAAAGGAAAGGGCTTCCTCCATCTCTGCAACCCTTCTAGCAACTAGCTAGCTCACCCAAAAGGTCTTAAGGCAATTCCATATCTATTCAAATACAACTTATCTATAATGCTGAAAATCCCTGACATTACTTAGGGTTAGTAGCTGTAAAAATACACAGCAATATACCTACTTACTATATATATACAGGCATATGCACACATTTATATACGCACACACAAGCATATGTTCCTACAGTATATACAATGAAGTATGCAGGGTATGCACACTTGAAGTTAGGCAGCAATTTGTGGCCAACGTGTGGTTTTCTTTTTTTTTTTTTTTTTTTTTTTTTTTT